>PVLD010000115.1:291700-390809 GCA_004027595.1 Dinomys branickii | reverse complement strand
ATAATGTTACCTTCATCTTTGTTACTCAGGTTACACAGACGATGGCCCTTTTGATCAGTTCGTTTTTTCTCCTCCCTCATCTCCGTTGCCCTACCACTCAATCAGTCATCTTCCCTGTGATAATAACTGTACTCCTGGGTTTATCTATATCCTTGGACTCTCACCTTGGGAAGAGATATAGCTGCCTCAGACTATACTACCACCATAGAAATAAAATTTTAAAAATCTTAGCTTGTTTCTCTGGAAAGTTTTCGTTAAACGTTTATCATCATACAATTAGTTCGTGCTTACTTGGCAATAAACTCTCAGCTTTTATATTTAAAAATGCTGTTATTTCATTTAAATCTTTCAAAGGAAGTTGATGACCCCACAAAAAGAGAAACATAAAACAATGTGTATCATATTCAAATTACTAAAAATTTCTGATAAAGAGAAAATTTGTAAAGCTCTCAAGGGAAAAACACACACACACATTATGAACCTAGTAGCAAAGAATGAGAGCAGCAGGCGTCTCATTAGGAACATTGTAAGCCCAAAGAAAACGGAGCGATATTTTTAAATTATTGAAAGGGAATAAACTGTCTAGAATTCTATACCTAGCAAAAGGATGGTTTCAAAAATTGAAGGTAGAATAAACTCTTCATATATAAAAATATTGAGAAGGCATGCTAATGTCTCTAAAGATGAATTCAGAAATGTGCTAGTGAGTCTGGCAAATTTGGGGTAAGTCATCCAAAGGGTTTTTTTTGCTGGAGGGAATGAGGCATCCTTTGTAGAAAAGCATTTTAAGAAAAAAGGAAAGCAGTTTAATCCAATAGTAAACTACAGTGGTAATTTTGGAAGAGATAGTACTATTACAACTGTAGTACAAAGTCGTTTAGATTTTGCACAGGGCTAGGTCCCATGGGATTCATATCTGAGGCCAATGAGGAAAATACATACCTCACTGTAATTAAAAACTGAAAGATATATTCTCTCAACAGCTCTGAGACTTTAGAAATAATTGAAACCATTTTCACATTCTTTTAACAAAATAAAGCAGCAGAAGAATTGAGAAACTTTATATCCAAATTAAATCCACGTCATAGACTTGTTCCTGAGTACGGAAGAGATTCATGTAGCAGTTTCTCGAAATACTAATGGTATCTTTGAATGGGGGTGCGCGGTCAGGAGAGTTGAAATCTTGTATTAGTTGAGGGAAAGAGATAAGAGCACTTGATTTGTTAAAATACTTTTCCTATGGCTGTAACCGTTATCCATTAGCTTGCTATTGTTCGGGCTATTTCTGTTATCATGCTCCAACTCTCTAGGGTAGAAGTTAGAAACTCTTTCCAACCTTTTTTTTGTAGCTAATGTGCAAACAGCCAGATACGCCAGCATGAGGCTTCCACGTATAAAGACATGAAGAAGCAGACACCAAGGAGAACCCATTATCTGGAAAATACGACACAGAGATACCTGTCTTTCAGAGACAGTAGTGATGTAAATTCTAGGATCGAACGACGGATTAGCAACAAGGCAAGCTGTATATTTGTGCCAAATAACAGGAGCAGCAACAGGGTCTCCTTTGGACTTACCTCAAGGTGTGACTTAGGTGTTTCTAGTTTCAGACTTTCCAAAGCCCAGTCCCTGTAATTCTCAGAGAGTCTGCGAGCTACCTAATACCCTAATATAAATTTCTTTAATGTGTAAGCTAAGATGACAGGGTCTATCATTTTCTAGTACTACATGTTCACAGTACAGGTATTTCACAATCATCTGGAGGGGGTGGTACATGCACATAACACAGTATGTGTCTTTTTAGGGTCCCTTTCCCTCTCCCACTCCTCCTCTAATTCTCTTTCTCCCCTTTAAATTCTTGTTGATATCAATAATCTTAGTTCATGTTTATGGCGTATACTGTTTACATTCACTGATGTGTTAGAATCCTGCGCAGGGTGTGCCTTCATTCTCCCTATTTCCCCACCCCCTTGCCCCCCCCCTTTACCTGCAGCCCCCTGGGTGCCTTCCCATCTACAAGAGATCCATCCCCTTACCTCTGTCCTCCCTCTACTTTGCCTTACTCAAAAGAGACATATCGTATGGCACCCAAGCTGATTCACCTCACGCAACATTATATTTTCCAGGTGCATCCATTTTTCTTCTAACGGCTCAAGTTCGTCCTTCTTTATAGCTGAGTAATATTGTTATGCACGGATACCATGATCACCCACTCATCTGTAGCTGGGTATACAGGATATTTCCAGGATTTAGCTATTATGGATTGCACTTCTATAAACACGGGTATGCATATGTTGCTGTGGCACGATGTTTTTAACTCTTTAGGGAAGGTACATAGAAGGAGGTTAGCTGAGTCACGTGGAATTTCTGAATTTAGTTATTTGTGAAATCTGCATACTGATTTTGATAATTTTTTCTGGTTTACATTCCTAGAGATACCTGTCTTTCAGAGACAGTAGTGATGTAAATTCTAGGATTGAATGGAGGGGCGTTCCTTTTTTCACCACAGCTTGACCAGCACTTGTTTTTTTTTTTTTTATTTCTTGATGATTGCCATTCTTTCTGGAGTAAACTAGATTCTTATCGTTGTTTTAATTTGCATTTCTCTAATGGTCAGGGTGTTGAACACTTTTTCATTTATTTGTTTGCCTTTTGTACCTCTTCCTCTGTGAAGCGTCTGTTCATTTCACTGGCCCATTTCTTGACTGGGTGTTTAATTTTCAGTGGTCTAATTTTTTTTAGTTCTTTATATATTCCAGATATTACTTCTCTATCTGGAGGGTAGCTGGCAAAAATTTTTTCCTACTCTGCAAGTTGTTACTCTACAAATTGATTCTTTGGCTGTACAGAAGCCTTTTAGTCATTTTTTTTACCTAAGATGCCTACCTGACATAGTTCTTATTATGTCTTGATTTTCATGATCATAATCAGTACCTTTCAAAACATTCCAGTACTCTCTCATTTGCCCAAAATGCTAAGCATTACAGATTTGATTTGCATACTCATATGCAGTCAATGGGTAGACAAGGTACTTTTCCTAGTGAACTATATTCCTGACACAGCTCCAAAGATCCTCGTAGATCCTACTGAGTCTCAACGTGGCTAAGATTGGGTTTCTTTCAAGGGGCATCAGAGGAATGTTGGGTAATAGGTATTGTTCGATCATATCTTCAAGAATCAAATATATTCATTTCTTCCCCTCAATGGAAAGAGGACCCTAGTAGGAGTTGTATCACTCCCCTACTCAGAGTACTTAGTTCAACTCCCTTTCTCCAACGTGGCACTTGGAAGAACAGTGAATATTTTGGTCATTTAGGCATGCTATCAGCTCTACAATGAACACTTCGAAAAGGGGAAGAATATGGATTGGAAAGGGGATAAAAATGAATTAAGATGTATTATGTACATGTACCAACTCCTCACAAGAAAAGTCAACATTATGTACTACACACGTGTACTAATAAAGAAAGTGATCTGAAAAAAAGAAACCAATCTGGTATCATTATATGTGCAGCAAGGAATTCTGACCAACGAACTTATTGTGTTAAAATTATCTATTCAAATCTGTGATAAAACTCAAATTCTCCCCTTATTTTCAGAATTAGAAGATCTCCTGGACACACAACTTTTTCTCATCAGATTTAAATTAAGTTTATACTTAACTGTGAATTCATATATGAAGTTGGCACAATAATCGGAATTAATAAAATGTTGGCTCCTAACAGGCTTTGTTTCCTCCTGTCCTCAAAGCTTGTCTTTCTGTGACCCTTGACTCTCCACAGCCTTCCTTACTCCCGGTACTCTCCTCTACTTCTTTCAGTACACCTTCTCTCCTAGTCCTCTGGCAGGAAAAGAGCAGATGCATTCACACCCATGTAAGTAATTGACAATGTACAATGACTAAGTCTTTGATGGATGATGGAATTTCAACGTTAAGCCAAAATGACAGAATGATATGAGAGTCTATGTGTGACTTTCTCAGCACTTCTAGATTTATATTCCCTGTAAAGCTGCCATCACTGCTCATGTGTAGTGTAATGACATGGGTTAACCATGCCTAACTTTGCCTCAGAAGCTACGTATATACATTTCCAGGTGTTCCTTCCCTCAGAAGCTAGGTATATATTTTAGGTGTCCACTCCTTACTCACTCAGAGCTGCAACCCTCTCTCTCACTCCTTGCAAAGGAGTGCAAGAAGTAATTGAACAAGAAACATTAAAAACAAGTCTGAGACATCATCATAACTCTCACACAGTGTGCTAATTTTATACATGCCAGGGGTCACCATCATTACTGTGATCACATTTGCTCCCTTCAAGGAGTGTTTGCCTTCACACAAAGTCCAATAGCCATCGGTTAAGAGGCCAATGAAGTACTAGCGCTCAAGAGAGCTCACGAAACAGCTTCAGGAGCACAGCAAGTCACTTGTCTCAATTGTAGGCTTGGAGTAACAGGTATTTGTTGTATGGCAACAGGCATTTGTTGTATGGCATAACAACTTGTAGATACTTTTTATTCAGCAACTTTGGGAGGACAGCACAAGAGGAAAGGTTCCTACTTTAGAAGAAAGCTGCAGTGCTACAGAGTCACTCAGATGATACATCTAAGAATGCTAAGGAAGCTGAGCATGGTGGCACATGCCTGTAATCCCAGCACTCAGGAGGCTGAGGCAGGAGGATTACCATGAACACGAGGCAGCCTGAGCTACAAAGTGAGATCAAGCCCAGCTTGAACTACAGAGCAATACCCTGTCTCATCCCACTCATTCTATGCCACACATTGCTTTACACACACACACACACACACACACACACACACACACACACACACACAAGTAATCAGTAAATACATTACTAGTACTGTAGTACTGGTATAAATATGTATGTAAGGAACTAAAGAAGCATCACAATGATCGACAAGACAACGAAACCCATTCTGTACAGGGAAGGATTCAGTTCATCATCCCATAAATGTTTATTGATTGACTACTGATTGCAAGTCACTGAATTAGGTGCTGGGATGTAACAGTGCATAGTGTTTGTTTTGTTTGCAGTACCAGGGATTGAACTCAGGACCTTGGGCTCGCCAGGCAGGTGCTTGTTTGACTGAGGTATATCCCCCGCCCTGATAGTGCATAGTGTTGATAGGATCCTGGTATTAGTCTCACCATAAAGAATATGAGGGCCGTTGACCATGTTACAAGCTAAGGGGTCGGCTCACTGTCACTCACCAAGTGGATTGTTTGTCCCACTTGTCTTCCACCCACGACGTTCTGCTTTATACCATAATTTTCTTATTAAAAGTCTCTTTTCTGACTCATTGTAAGTTATAAAGGGTAAAGAGCACTCCTTTATAATGATCGTGTTATGTCACAGGGGAGAAAGGGGGGATAGTGTGGGAAAAATCCCTGGAATGGCTCCCTACAGGAGAAGTCAGTGGCCAGTGAATGAAAGACTATTTCCGACCTCTTCAAATCACTGTCAAGTCTTACTACCATCTTACATTTTCTTGGTGGTAAGAGTCACACACAAAAATGTGGGAGTTTGGACGTTCAAAATGTGTTTGAGTCTATTAAAACTGAGTGAATACAGTGCTTGAGTTACTTGTTCTGTGTAGGCGAGATGTACATTTTTCACAGATGCTGATGACAGTGACATACGTCACCGTAGTCACGTGTTGTATGAAGCCTGCACATGTGCCATTCACTTTTCTATAGTCAGGTGAGAGCAGAACCCAGATGCGTGAATATGAGGTCATGCAAAATCTTTTTGCCTTCTGCATCCACCTTCTGTATTCTATTTCTAGGGTTTACCATATTTGTTACTTTTAAATGTTTAAATTCAGCAAGCATTTATGCATATTTTCTGTGGGCCTGCTGCCATGATATTGGTCCCTTTCCATAAAGAGATTCTAATCTTTAAGAGAGATGAGAAAGTTCTACACAAAAGTACAGTCTGAACATTATTAACAAAGTAGCACAGAGGTAGGTAGGGAAATGATTAGAGGCAAGTAAGTTGGGTAATTAATAGGTAAATGATTAATTTATTCAACTAATATATATTTATATCTCACGATGTTTGCTAATTTCTGGAGACACAAACAAAAACAAAACCACCTGAGTCCTTGCTCTGATGAAATTTAAATTCTAGTGGAATAAGCAGAAAATAATAAGCAATGAGGTAACTAATTCAGAATATATCTCATTTCCAACCAACTCTAACACGTTCTCTACGCTTCAGACCTCCTGACTTACTTGCACAGGTGTGTCTGAGCCTTCCCCTCAGTCATATCCTGCAGATGTTTTCTCTCACATAAAAAAAAGTCCTCTACTCTCTAATGTGCCACAGAAGACTCCCTCGTACTATGTAAGGCTCAGCTCAAGTGAGCTCTTATTCCACAGTCTTCCCAGGAGAAGTTAGCGTTGTCTCTTCTGGCTGCCATACCACTCTGTTCTTTGAGTTCTGATTTCCACATATGTAACAGTGAGTGCAGGCATTTGCTTCTACAAGTTCTCATGAAACAGGAGTTTCTTTACAGAAAGAAACGTGACTGAACTATTCTTTTTAGGTCCTGTAATTATGAGATTGCCCAAATGTACAGCTGAGCTATAATAATTTTATTAATCACAATAACACAAACTAAATGACAATGACATAACCAAAAATGTCAACTATGCACTGTTGCTCTGGTAATCAACTGAATGCCAAGCACTATTCTGAGTTATGTTTGATCATGATTTCCTTTGTACACATGACAAAAACTGAGCCCCATAGAAGTCACATGACTTACTTGAAGTCAGAAAGCCAGTAAGAGATAAATAAGTGATGTACGGATGAGGAAGTTGGTTTTCAATTTATTACAGCAATGAGTGTTCATACTAAAAATTAGAGATACATGAGATATAAAGATATGCTCAAAACTTTTTTAACTTTTTATGTTGTGTTTTCAGTGTTGGGGATTGAACCTAGGGTCTTATGCATGCTAGGCAAGCCATCTACCAGTGAGCTATATCCCCAGCCACTTCAAAACTTTTTTAATTTGAGAGATGCTTATCATTCTTATCATGATAGCTTCAAAGTTCAGTTAGATTTAAATTTCATGGGCTTGATCAATACATACATAGTCTTAAAACCTAGAGAATAAATGAGCCATGCAGGAATTCTGATGCCTATAATTTCTAGAGGAATATATGAAAATCTTAACCTTAATTTTCTTCTGGACGGATTTTTTACCCCCAATTTTAAATAGCTGTTGGAAAGAAATGAAGCAAGGGATTTAGAGCCAGTCATGAAACTTAAACATAGAAAATTGTATTTTTTGAAACTATGCAGTATTTCTGTTAGAGTTTGGATCTAAAAGGAGCCCAAACAGCTCATTTGTTAGTGGACTGGACCCTGGAGCACCAGTGTTCATACATGGGTCTTTGCGAAAGCACCTGGAACATAAAGGCCCTAATCTCATGAATGGATTAATCTAGTAATGAGTTCCTAAAATGATGGGATGTTGGGAGTGATGGAGACTTAGAGGTGGGACCTTGTTGGAGGGGGCAAGTCCATTGGGTGGCAGTGTGTGTTCTCGCAGACTATAGTTCATGTTTGGTCTTTTATCTCTGCCTTTTTCTGCTTCCAAGCCACCATGAGAGGAGCTTTTCCTCTGTGGCACTATTCTACCGTGACATACACTCTCATTATAGGCCCAGAAATGATGCTGCCAGGCAATCATACATACAGACCTCTGAAACTATGAGCAAAATTAAATCTTTTTAAAGTTAATTTTATAAAGTAGTTTGTCACAGCAATGGAAAACTAAAACAGTCTCCTTTCTGTAGCACAGTATACTACCACTGACACCACATAGCTGATTTTCAACATGTCCGGAACAATGATCATAAATCTGGTAGCTCCTTGCGGGGAGCACTGAAGCTGAAGATTGATCACATTGCAGAGCTAGAGCAAGGCCAGCCCTGAGAGCACCAGGTACCCAAGGTGAGCCAGGTGAACAAGTTGTCAGGCAGAGGAGTTTCACATGCCGTAAACCTGCTGAGCGTGTGAATAAATACGCTGCAGTCGTCGGCAGCCCTGCTCTCCCGCCGAGAGACAGGCTCCACCTGACCTCAGCTTTTCACATTTTCACTCTTGCCTTCGTTTCTCCCCCATTCCGCCCCTGGGAGTTTCTTAAGAGCTGGGCTGGCCATGGCAGCTCTTTTTCATAGTTAAAAGTCCAATCAAATGTTTGCACATTATCTGACTTTTTTGAATTCCCTGTATTATAAAACCCAGATTCATCAATTAGTCACTTTTGTGTTTACTGAATTTGAATGAAGACTGCAAAGACAAAATCTTTTTTTTTTTATTTTATTTTTAAGACAAAAGAACCCAGAATAACACAGAAACAATACAGAAAATACCAAGTTATAGGGAAAAGAGTAGGGAATTGGCACTGGATGCTGTATAACATAATGTTATCTTCATATTTGTTATAATAAAATCAATAAAGAAAATACGAAATTACAGAGGAGACAGTAGGGAACCATCACTGGATATTGTATTCATAGTGTCTTTGCATTTGTTAACACAAAAACAATAAAGGAAATACCAAATTACAGAGAAAATAGTAGGGGGTTACCACTGCATATTGCATTACATAATGCCACCTTCATTTTATTACTCAGTTATATAGATGATGGCTTGTTCAATTAATCAGTTTTCTCCACTTCACCCCCGTTGTTCTACCACCCTGTCAGTGGTCCTCCCACGGGTAATAACTGCACTTTTGGTTTATTTACTCCCTCATGCTCTTACTTTGGGCAGAGACTTGGCTGCTTCTAAATGTGCTGTATATTACATGGGTGTACACAAATTGCTCTGGCAGGAGGTGGCGAAGCGCCCTTTGGCAAGCGCTCACAGCCGTCGGGTGTGCAATCGGGTAGGTGGGGTTACACAGGGAGCCACCAGGCTCTGTCAGTGTATCCGCATCTATAGGCTCAGGCGAGTCTTCAGGGCCGTCCTGGGGGCCAGGCAGAGTGCTTGGCATGCCCTGGGGGCCAGACAGAGCATTGGGCACGCCCCAGGGGCTGGGCGGAGCACCTGGCACAGCCTGGGGATGGGGCAGAGCATCGGACACGCCCTGTGGGGCACACTCCCCAGCCGATCCAAGTCTGTGGGACCGCCCCCACGGCCTCCCAGACTCTTTCCCAATGCCGCTCTGTGGGAGGCCCAGTCTAGATCCTCAGGACTCTCATGCAACTAGAAGGGAGGACCCTTCCTTCTCAGGCCTCCAAGCTCCCCACCAAAGTCCCTGGTCCCCCCTCATAGGCCATTAGTGTCTTTGGAGACTATCCTCTCCCGGCTAGAGAAGTAGGTCTACACCCTCGTTCCATGTCTTTGCCTCATCCCACCACTCAATCTTGCTGGGCATTGGGTGCACTTACGATGCTAGGCACAAGTGGCATGAGGTCTCCTCCACCTGTGCTCACTGTGGTAGTCCATGGTGTGTGCTAAGTTTAGCTAATAGTTCTCGGAAAGAACTGGAGGATTTTCTCGGGTCTGCTGTGTAGAGTATGTTGTTTTCTCTCAGGTTCCAGGACTGCTGCTTTTTGTGTAGTTTGACACTATGGGTTCATACATTTTTCATATATGCAAGCAATGTGGAGTCTCTCTTGGTACTCATATTAGTAGTTTAGGATGAGTCCTGAAGCGCGTTGATTCAGCCTGTTTTTGTCAGGATCACATGGTGACTGCTTGGGTCACCAGGACTCACGGTGCTTAAAAAGGGAGTTCAGGGTGGGAACTGAATCCTGTAACTCAGCTCATGCTTCCTGCTTGGTGTTGGACTAAGAAGGGTGTGGGGCCGTGTAGCCCACCTCTGTCCGCAGCTCACTCTTTCTACTGTGCTCCAGCTCACTTTTATTTTTGACTGGTTCCCTGGGAATTACTGTGGTCCTGCGTCACTTCCACTGCTTTCTGCTACTCTCTGCTGGTATTTGCTCACGCAGTGGAGAGGTCTGAGGCCATATCCTTGGGGCGGGCCTAGAGCAGGGTGTGGTGGGCTGCTCACTGGTTGCCTTGACTCGGGGCTGCCTCAGGGCACTGATTAGAAAGATTTCTGTAGAGTGGGGATTCTGCTTCAGCGGCCTTTGTAACCTCCTGTCCTCACACTGGATTCCACCACTCCTTCTGACCACCAATGCTTCCTTTTTGGGCTACACTTTCTCTTCTCCGATTTTGAACAAGCTCTCAGGACTTTGCTCTCCCCTGGCTGACTGGGGATGTTTCCGTGAGCAGGGCCCTCTGAGGCTGAAGCTGTGAGTGCCGGGGTGAGGGGGCTGAGGGTGTGTATGGAGCGGCGGCTCCTTCCTTTTCCGCCTTCTCTTCCTCTAACTGCGCCATGGCGGCCCTCCGAGCCTTTTCTCCGGGGGAGGTCTTGTTTGCTCTTTCTGAGCAGAACATTTCAGATTTTTGCTGGGTTCAGGGTACCAGGGCACCCATTTCTCTCCTTCTTGTCTTTCTCATGTTGCTGTATTTCAGTATCTGGTTGTCAATCCTCCGGGGGGATCTTTCCCTGCTGCTTACCTGGTCGTAATCTTACCGGAAGTCCCAAAATCTGAATGTGTTAATTCCCACAGGTCTGAAATACTGTAGCAAAATTTTTTTATAAACCTATATAGAGAACCCATATAGAGAAGTCTATATAAAGAACCTATCTTGAAAAGATAACATTGTGACATTTCTTTTTAATGAAGTCTTCCTGGAATACATTTGTTTGCAATAAAAGTGTCATCCCTTATGTAGTGCTAGAGAATACCATTCTCTCAGGTCATTTTAATCATCGTACAGCCTTAACATTCCTATCAACAACAGTTCTTTTCAGTCATCTTAAATGAATGAACCATTAGAAATGTAATCACTGATGATGAGCTTGGGTATTATAAACAATCATGCTGTGAAAATTTACATTTAGAAATATTCATATTATTGGGCCAGGAAAATGTTATTTACTAGCAACATTAAACTGATTATAATTTTAAATCCATATAATTTTGAGTTTCAGCTAAAAATGTGAGAAAATAGTGAGGGACTGAGCCATCCCTCAGGAGGAAAGAGGACTGGCCACAAAAAAGAAATATATTGCTCTGCCTCATACTAGCCTTCAAATTATTATGAAATGGCCCAGAGAATGAAAAATAGAAGGGGCGTTTAGTAAGCCCCTCTCTTAAATAAACAGAAGTAGCACAGGATCCTGTTTCTTATTTCAGACAGAGCCAGGAACTGTAAAACAAGGACTAGACTTAAGCTTTTGTAGCCTTCTAGGGATTGTTTATAAAATCTCTGTTAGCAACTTTTGTTATCCGCTATTTTTATTCATACTGGTAAAACCCTTAAAACCAAGTAAGAGGCATAAAGGAAGATGATGAGTTATAGAAAAGCTTCAAAGAGAGCAGGTGGTGGCAGCTACTATTTTTGCAAAGAAGGAACATAAGCCAAAGTGGATTAAGACAAACCCTCAGGAAGCAACGGCTACAGACTCTGAGCTGGGGCTGATGTTTCAGCCCACAGGTGGAATTATTTTTTCCAGGCAAAGTCTTGGTTCCGCCCTGAGGTCCTTTCAACTGACTTGGATCAGGACTGCATGATTATTCAGAATAATCTCCTTTACTTAAACTGCACTGATTGTACACACTAATTATAACATACTTTTACATACAAATCTAGTTTAGTGTTTGATTAAATACTTGAACACTATGAATACTATTGCACAATCAAGATGACAATAGCAATGATCTTCAGTCTATCCTGGGGCAATTTGGCACATGTCGCTGCACTATACTTAATCCAAATAAAGATGATTAGGCAGTGTACTTCTGCCTAATATGACATGGCTAATTGTGCATAAAACCAAAAACAACTTTTCTGCAAGGAAGGATATAAAGTCCTTAGGTAATGTTCAGTTTTCTTCTTGATATTGTGTTACTTAAATACTGTAACATAAAATTAATTTTTTGATTAATCTTATGCAAGGGGATGTATTTGCTTGCCTGTTGCCAAGACAATACACTCAACACCCACAATGTTAAAAAGTTTATTTTGGTTCACAGTTTCAGTGGGTTTAGTCCATGGCCGGCCAATTTGAAGGCCAACATGGCACGGTGAAAGAGTCTGCTTACCTCAGCAGCAAGGGCAGAGGGAAACAGATGATGATGATGACAAAGATAGACAGACAGACAGAGAGATGGGCGGGACCTGGGGACAGGAGTAACCCTCTTCCTAATCATACCCCCAGTGACCCCCCTTCACTAGGCCCTACTTGCTAAGAGCACGTTTAGTTACTGAGCTCATCAAAGGCTGAATCCACTGAGGAGTACAGTCACCTCACAATCCTCTCACCTTCCAAACACATGAGGCTCTGAAGAGATACTTTATAGTTGAACCATACCCAGAAAATGCAAGAAAGCAGAAATAATTGTTGCTTTGTTTATATTTATATTTGTTTATCTCCTATTCGTTCTTTTTTCTCATGGAATCCTGGCCGATACAGATTTTGGTATCAACAGTAGGGTGCTGCTATTTAAAGTGGTATCAATTTTCCTATTAAATATAGGCCTGATTAAATATATCTGTAAGTGTAACTTCTGATAGCTTTAACTACTTCCTTATTATTTTGAAATTATTTTAAAGATGGTAGCCATGGTACTTAGGTTTTCTAAAGGCTGAATTAAAATTTAAGAAAAGATAGAGGCATTAATTCCCAAGCACAATGTAATGTTATGAATGTCTTTTGATAGACTGCCACTGTCATTAAAAAGTTTCTTTTCTCACTTGTGGGTGCCATTTAGTACCAAAGTCTCTCAAAGTTTATCATACAGAAAAGGTGTTTAAATCAATTTTTGTTAAGGAAAATTGGTGATGTCATCAATAGTCTATGATTAGTAAAAGATTCTGTTTGATTATTGAGGATTTGTGCCCTTTAAGAGTGTTCTATCTTAAAGGAACATATATTTGAATAATATATCTCTGAGCATGTTTGCCTAGCCTACGTGAGAAAACCATGGTATTGTTTAATTACAAATATATTTATATAAGATTAAACTAGTATAGTACTTGCATATAATTTTAGTAGGCAGGATTTTATGTTTTTAAATAAATGTTTATTTTTTGTCTTTGAAAAAAACAACCTAAAACTGTGGGAATGGACTCATGGAGAGACTAGAAAAATATTGAGGATAATGGTAGAATTTTGAGGACTGGGACTTAAAGCCAACTTTTGGTAGACATACAGATTTTAAAGCTGGTGATTTTGAGAGCTCAGAAGGAAGTAAAGAACATGTTATATTGAAAGAACTAGGAGAGTTGTACTTTTAAAATTCTGCACTGATTAAATGGACTGATTAAGCTACTACTCAACTGCAAACACGAACCATTAAAAAAGATGGATGCCTGTGTCGGCATCAATACGGGGGAGAGACAAGGGTAAAGGTATGGCGTTAGTTAGGTACTGGGGCTGAGGGCAGAGACAGAGCTGCTGCAGGCCCAGAGCGTAGAGACTTCAGCTTTAAAGAGTGGACAGAGATTGCTGTGCTGAGTTTCGAACTTTGTCTGCATTGGTTACCTCTTTATTCCTGTCATTTTCTTCCTGTGTGAATGCAAATGTCTGTCCTATGCCTGTCTTACCAGTATATTATGCAAGCAGACAACTTGTCTAGTTTTATAGGTCCATAGGTGAATAAAAATTATAGCTTTAGAATCCATAATACTCGAAGCCTCACCTATACCTGATCGGGATAATTTCTGATGATGGGATTTGGAACTCTTCGATATGATGATAACTAGATGATGGTTTAAATTTAGAAGAGATGATGTTCTGTGTCAAGACTTTTTGGGCTATTGAGACAGGAGAATGTATTTTGACCATGAAACAGTTGGGAGTTTGAGTGGGGCAGATAATGTATTACAGTGGGTTGAATTTTGGCTCCAAAAAAGCTATGTTCATATCTTGATTCCTGAAACCTGTCAATGCAGGGGGAAACGGTCCTTGCAGACATAATTAAATTAAGGGCCTTGAAATGAGATGATCCTGGATTATCCAAGTGAGCCCTAAATTCACTGACAAATGTCCTTCTAAGAGACACTCAGAGAAGAAACACATAGAGAAGTGAAGAGACAGAGTAGATGATAAAGGTGTGAACATAGGAATGCCAACAGCCACTAAAAGCTATGAGGCAAAGAATTGAATCTTCTCTAGGGACTCTGGAGGGATCATCCCTGCTTACGTGCTGATTTCACAAGCCTCTGACAACTAATCTATTTCCTTCCAGTGTATTTTTGTTATCTTTCTTCATAGCAAATGCCTAGTGTTATATGCATGGAATCAGAGTTATGTCATAAGTGAGCCTAGTTTCTTTTACTTAGCACATGTTTTTTTGAGATCTGAGGTGACTTTAAAAAGAGAATCTCACTCTTCTGTGCATATTATGGTACACATTGGTTATTTAAAAAATTGTATCAGGAAACCTCATACACATTTCTAGCTACCCAGTGATTATACTCATTTCCTGAAGCTGTAATAAATTCCACAGAGTTGGTGGCTTAACACAGCAAAGTTATACTTTCTCAATGTTGGAGGTAAGAAGGCCAGGGAGAGAGGCTTTTCTACAGAAGGGCACGTAGAGCCAGTTTTCCTGTGGCTGGGACAGGGCACCAAAGGCTCACACCTTAAAGCAGAAATTTGATGTGACTCCTGGTTTCTAAGGGTTCAGTCCACCATCAACTGGCTCCAGGGCAGATGCATCATGGCAGAAAGTGTGGCAAAGCACCACTTCTTAGTTCATGGTGGCCGGGAAACAACACTAGAAAGGAAGGGGAAGGGTCCACACATAGTACCCCGGGTCAGGCCTCTACAGCCCAGCCAAACACTCCCAGAAGTGTGCCCCACCAAGTCCCTAGGTGGTTCCTGTGCCAACTGAGTTGGCACAGTTGAGCCTCACTGCCATAGAGCACAAGGTAACTATTGAGGATTTTCTCTATCTTCATGATGGTGGAGGCTATACAACTAGGTAAGTTGGTCAAACCTTGTAAAACTATGTATCCTAGACAGGATATATTTTGCTATATGTAAACTGAACCTCAATAACTCTTATTTTATGATTTTTAAAACTTCTGGTGCTATAATTTATGTGACTTTTTCTTTAAGTTGCTCAGGGCAAATATTTGTAATCATGTGAATATTGACAGATATTTACAACTGCAATGGATTTTGCTTTACATGAGTATTTTTACTGTATTCTGATATAAATTCTCTTTCAAAGGACAATGGTTTTGCAACCATTGAGGCATTGAGGATATAAGATACACACACACACACACACACACACACACACACATTCTCTCTCTGTCTCTCCCCTTACTTTTTTTCTTCCCCTTACTTTTTAAATAAGATTTGAAAAAACTCTTTTGCTAATTGAGTGTATAACATCCAAAAGAAACTATTTTAGTTTAAGTATTTGGTTAGTATCTTATGTGGGAGGTACTATGCTAAATGCAGGCTGGAAATATGGGTGGTTTCAGAGAAAAAAGAGAATTCTTCTATACTTAGGAAGAAGTACAAAATAAAAAGCAAGTAAATCTAATGCAAAAGAGATTCAGACAAAATGCTCCGGGATCTTACAAGAAAAAAAAATCATAACTAATTGGAAGATTTCTTTCAAATATATGCGATGGCATTTACAATGGAAATTGGATGATTGTGGATTTCTGCACAAGGGCATTTCAGGTGGGAGACCCTCCACTGGGAAAAGTGCAGGAATGGAAATATACTCAGGGAATAGTTAACAGTCTCCTTGATCAGAGGTTAGCATACATGCAGAGGAATGGGAGAAAAAGTAGAAAAGGAGTAAGGTAGTTTTGTGCATGACTCAGATACCAAGTTGAGGGATTTATACTAAAATGAGTGGTCAGCTGGGACAAATTAGCACAGTGCTTGAGCGTTTTGAGCATCCTGGAAATGCTATGTGTGGAGAAATGAAGGTGCATATGTGTACCAAATGTTGGACATTGTCTCAGGAGGTTCACAGGCATCTGAAATTCTTCCAAGGCCTTCTTTCTCAGGAACATTAGGATTTAGGAAGTTTTGAGGAGACTAATGTAAAGAGAATATTGCTTTATATTATTTTCATCCTTCCATACCCAATCAAGATGGAGAATTAAGGAGCATCTTAGTCAATTTTCTCATTGCTGGGACAAAATTCTCTGGCACCCACAAGTTAAAGAAGGAAAAGTTTATTTCAGCTCACAGTTACTGGAAGTCTCAGTCCACAGTCATCTGGCTCTGAGGCAGGGTGGCACAGCAGAGGAGCATCACAGAGGAGAAACAGTTCATTGTGTCAGGTAGAAGGCAGCAAGCAGCAAACATCAGCCTGCCTTCCATCTTTCCCTTTTATCCTATCCAGGCTACAAACTATCGGGTGGTGCTATGCACACCCAGGATGGGCCTTTCCAATATCCATCCCCAGAACTATGCTGAACCAATTAGTGGACTAATTCATTACCACTCATGCCTAATCCCAGTGCCACACACCCTATATCCAACCACCTCCCCAAAACCCCACATATGAGCACATGAGGCTTTGGGGACACATCTAGATACAAGTCATAACTGGGAGAGGAATACAATCTACGAATGTAAGTGGTATTTTCTTAAAATGTGATCTACACTAGAATCATCTACAGAGATTTTAAACATCTGTGTTCCTAAGATATGCTGAAAGTCTCTAGTGTTGTGGACAGATGAGATATATCTTTAGCCAGCACCCAGCTGATTGTGAGGCGTTGTTAATCCAGAGAAACGCTGATCTAGGATAGAGAAAGCATCACAGTGGACATCATTTGATTTTCTAGCACCATGGAGGACAGAAAGTAAAAACTAAGGCCAAAAAAGTAGCAATACAATTCCATTTTTTTCAGCTTCACCAATTCTCAAAACAATACCTGCAGTCAATACCAATTTAAATCAAATTCAGGAGCACCTGCAACTGCAGTTTGTTAGGACTGAATTTACCCTAGAGAATGCTGGCTCTTTTATATTATCAAGAACACTGAAGAGGAACAGTGGCATCATAGAGTCATGATGTTGAAAGCTACTGATGGGTCCCGGGAGGTTAGCATAAACAGTCATTTTTAACCTTTAAATGTTCACCTGGCAGCAGGCAGAGAATTTTCTGTTCTGTGTCTATAACTGAAAAAGATCCACGATTTTACTTGCATATCAATCAAACTTTCCTGGAAGGATTTTGTGAAGTGACAGTAATTGGCAAGGTTCTGGAACCAACAGGCTGCTTATCAAAGTTTCATAGCATTCTGTCATCGTTTCACCTGTAAAACAATCAAACCATCATGACCATATTCTAAAAACATGCTATTGATCCCTTAGTTTTCTTATTCAAACATTCCACACAGTCATTCCTAGTGAGGCAAATAGACTTTATGACTTGATATTAAACTACTAAATCAATGATCAATCATCCCTGGTTATTTTTTAATGAAAAGAACAAAAATAAATGTGAATAACATGTTGATCAAAGAGTAGTGAAATTAAACTGTCATTCTCATTTTCCTGACTTTCGGAAGCAGCTCACTGAACATTTTCATTGCAGGCACACGCATTATCTGCTCTCAAGTGGTCATTTTATCCAAAAACGTACAGTCATAGTGCCAGTGTGAACAGCCATTTCTCCTTCGGTATCACAGCACACATTTGATATTCTATACTTCTTTCCATCTCTCTTCCTAGTCTGGTTTCCAACAAGCCCTCTTCTTCTGAAGAGCCTTTTTCCTTTCCTCTAGCCAAGAGGTTTTATTGGATGCTGTCGATCACAGAATCCTGCCTCCTGTTCCAAACTAACCAGGCATATTACCCTGCCTCATCCACAGGCCCCCTGATTGCCCTAGAAAAGGCAGTCAACATTTCTTCTTAAAGATATTTTGGACCAGAGATGAGTTACTTAGAGGAACCTCAGAAGAAAGATAAAAAAGAAGCCTCTCCTCTCTGATGTGTAAGTCTAGAGAGGCTGTCTTGTTGGGCTCTATATGTTTATTTTCTACCACACACAGCCTAACTTGATATACCTTCTAATAGAAAAATCCTCCCAATGTCCCTAATGACAAAAATATGTAGGATACTGACAAAATTAAATGATTTTGGTAGATACCAATAGGCTAGCCAAACCAACTTATCTAGCAGATCATGTATTGCCATAGAGGAAAGTCTGTAACTATACGTAGTTCGCTTCCTTGTATCATCATTCAAGGTTAATATAATGTATTATGCTCCTTTGTGCTTCCTACTCCTCCGAAATCATCTTTTTAAGTGGAAGATGATTGTAAGTGGACTGTTAATTTTATATGTAATTTAACCAGGTTAAAGAATGTCCAGATATACGTTGAAACATGGGTAGACCTGTGAGGTGATTTCTGGAAAACATTAGCACTTGAAGCAGTAGACTAAGTAAGAAAGGTCTGCCCTCGTCCATGTGGGTCATTCAATCCCTGGAGTGCAGGGCAGAACAAGAAAGCAAAGGGAGGGCAAGCACTTTCCTTCCTTCCGCAGCCTGCGTATCCATCGTCTCTTGTCCTTGGACCTCAGAGCCTAGGGCTCGAGGGCCTTCAGACTCTCACACTTGTATCAGGAGTCTCCCTGTACTATTGCTGAGGCCTCTGGATTTAGACTACGAATCAAAGTTCTCTGAAGAAGTCAAATCTGTAGGAAAGACCCTGCAGACTGTGTGACATTGGTCGACAGGAACACTGTCATTGTAAAAGAGAAAATGCTGAGTTATCTTGGGCTATTTTAGGGTCTTACGAGCCAATCACCTTGACATTTATTTGCATTAATAGCCAATTACCTTGGTATTTACCCTAGTATTCTACGAGCATACTTCTTTGAATGTATGACTAAAATCAGAAGACCTATAACCTCCGCCAACCCTAAAGCTAGAGTGATAAACCACCTGATAACACCAGGAATGAAGTTAAATATATCAGTCAAATTTCTTTTTGAATGATTTGAGTAGAATATGCTGAATATTCTTCATCCAGAATATGCTTCATCCAGCTATTTTCTAAGATGCCATACTTCAGAACAAGTTAGCGTCAAAAACCAAACTGTGGATCTGCACTGCTTCTGTCAAACTCTTCAAGGAATTAAGACCTATTTGATCAGCACAGTGAAGAAAACTGCACTGTCACGAAATTGACAAGAGATCTTTGAAGGCATCAACCTTAAAATAATTTTTCCTCTGCATAGGTATTATATTGAATTTTTAAGAAAGAGATAGGTATATTATTTCAATTTAAAAATGGGTTATTGTAGAATTATCAGAGATAGAAAAGATAAGAACATCCATTTATGAAAAAGTATTAGGCTAATGACTTACAAAACATTTTTTGTTTCTTTGTTTTTCTTTTACCAGACATCGAACTCAGGACCTTGCGCTTGCTAGGCACGCACTTATTCCACTGAGCTATATCCCCAGCCCATAAAACATATTTTGAAAATAATGATCAACAAAAAAAAAGCTGCTCCTATGCTTGAGATAAAGTCAAAATCAGTCTTTGCATATCTAATTCTACTTTTCTCAAGCTTTAAAGTCTGGAATACAATTACTAGGGCTGCTGAACAAAAGCATCTAGTTTTGACAGTACCAAGCTAACTAAAAGAGAAAACAGAGAAAGGAAGACACATTTTTTCAGAAAAGAGAGGGGATCAACATATGAAGGGAGGGGAGCCGAGAAAAAGAGGACGAGAAAAGAATGAAGATGTTCGTGTACTAACTCCTCAGGAGCAATGTAGTCATTCTGTACTGAAAATGGAAAAATAAAAAGCAAGAAAAAGAAGAATTTCCAAGACTTTTTACAGAGTGAACACTCAGCAGTAGAATAAGAGGCCAATGCAGATCTGTAAAACTAATGTCAGGAAACTCCAATTATCCAGCGCTGTCTATTTGAATTAGCCAGATTCTGCCGTATGAGGCAGTTTCTGTTTGTCTATGCTGGGTGTAGCATGGTAAAGAAGTTAGAGGATTGAACCACAGTCTGAGTTTACCTCGTACTTACTTTGGGCAAGTGAACCTGTGCGAGTCGGTTACCTCCTCTCTAACAAGAGATGATAATTTCTGCTCTGCATTCCTGTTAGTGATTGTGATAAACATGAAAATTACTTCCATAATATAGTTTTTCTAGCTGGAGACCTAGTAGCTCAATGGTGCCCTGCCTGCCTGGGAAGCATGAGGTCCTGAATTTGATTTCTAATGCCCCCCAAATCAGAAAAATAATAATAACATAGTTTTCTATACAAATATTAAATATTTCTATGATATATAGAAAATTCTAGTACTATTTTATTACTTAATGAACAAATGGCAGATAAAAATAGGAGGCATAAAATAAAAAACACAAGCTTTATTTCTGGCAGAATCACAGACTAGATACCCTGTACAGTCATCTGAATTGAGAGAACCAGCAGTCTACATAAACTATTTTAAAAGTATCTTTGAAATGCATCTATGAAATTGCACAAAAGAAAACGTTTTGAAGAGAACATACACGAAGTGAAAGTAGTAATCCTGGAAGGAAGTATGAACAAACTTTTTCATAAAAAATTATTAGCATGAAAAATCCAGCAAAAATAGTTTTCAAGGACAGTATAACATGATCAAATACAGTTTACCTATGAATTCAAGGTCATATTAGCCTTCAAAATGAGTCAGTGTGCTAGACTTTTGGCTCTTGTCAATATGTAGTAAATGCATGGTAGTTTATCTCCTCCACTGATTACAGGTAGAACTTCCAAACAGAATGCAAAAGATAAACTAGCCAAGGACTGAGAAAATTTTAAAAATTAACCATCAGATTGAAAAGGGAAGTTTAAACTTGGATAATGACTATGACGGTACTTGTAAGTTTCTGAAGTTTTTCCCGCACTCCATTTTCCATCTTTGATCCAAGAGTGGGCTGAATCAAAGAAACGAGAAACAGACATCATCAACAAAACTCTCAGAAGCCCATCTTTCTAGCCAGTGATGCAGAACAAAAGTCCCCAGCAAACCACAGAGTGTGAAGACTAAAAAAAAGTGGGGGGGGGGGTCAAAAGAAAGCTTGAAATCAGATATTTCAGTAGTTGAAAGAATTCACCAAACAGAGCATAGATGAGAGAGGAAAAAGTAAGGGAACTTTAAGATATATTGATACAAACCAAAGCATCTGAAGAAGACACAGGAAAGTGAGAAGTGTACCTTTGGTGTTGTCCCAGTGGCCCCTATGGCTCAGATCATTTCATTTCAATCACATGGTCAAAATTCCTGAAAAAGAGAAGAAAGCGACTGGTGCAAATTTAAATTTGAAGAAAAATCACTCAAACGATCTCAAATTTTGTGAAGGCTGCAAATTCCCAGATTCAAGTTCAGCGTCTTAGTTCCTTTTCTATTAGTACAAAATACTTAAGTCTGCGCTTTAAGGAAGAATGTGGTCTGTTTAGCGCACAGCTCTGAGGCTTGAAACTGCAGGACTGGCTGGCCCCATCTCCTTGGCTTCTGAGGGAGCCTGTTGCAGATGGTATCACAGTGGCTGGAGCACAAACACAGCAATCACATGGTAAGCGAGGAGGCCAGAGAGATCTGGGGGCCAGGCTTGCTCTTTCTGTATGAACTTACCCCCTCCGGAACTAACTGAAGTCCAAAAGAACTGATGTATTAATCCCTTGTGAAGGGTACACCCCAGTGACCCTTCTCTACCTCTCTACCTTTCTACCACCTCCCAGTGTCACCACACTGAAGACTAAGCTTCCTGCACAGGAACTTTTGGAGGGCACACTTGACCCACACACAGATAAGCCTGATGTAAGGTGAACCCAACTGAAGACACACTCAAGTATATCATGAAACTTCTGAAAACTTCTGACGAGGAAAAAATCTTTAAGGAGCCAGGCAAAATTGACACATTACGCTTACAATGACTCGGATAAGAATAAATTTCTCACTGGACCCTAGACAGAAGATGACAGAACAACATCTTCGAAGTACAAAGTGAAAAAAACAACAAATGTAGAATTTGGTAACTAGTGAAAATTAAAATATCCATTAGGAGTGAAGGCTAAATAAAGACATTCTCAGAAAACTAAGGAAACAGAGTAGAGTAACGAGGATGTTTATGGCGTCGTCTTCATAGCTCCACTAAAATGACAAAATCTTAACTTTGTATAAGCGGTGAAATAATAGGCATGCATATTAAAATTGTTAGAGCAACTAGTAAATAAATACAAAGAAATACAGCGAAAAGAAAGGCAAGTTATCCTAGATGCTGTATATAAGTGAATAAATAAATAAGTAAATATTCTCATAGGATATAAAAATGCGAGACTTGGCAAGTAGGAAAACAAAGGCAATAAACACTTATTAAAATATATACTTTAAATTTATTCTTAGTAATTATGTTAAATGCAAATGTCACGTGCACATTAATTTAAAATAGTTGTCATATTTTGAATATTAAAAAGACTAAGTACATAGTGCCTATGGAAACTCTATT
This sequence comes from Dinomys branickii, assembly GCA_004027595.1. Taxonomy (NCBI): domain Eukaryota; kingdom Metazoa; phylum Chordata; class Mammalia; order Rodentia; family Dinomyidae; genus Dinomys; species Dinomys branickii. The sequence continues at coordinate 368,238 of PVLD010000115.1, read as the reverse complement.
TTAAGGGTAGTAATATGGCTATTTTGAAAGAAAATTGATGGGAAAATATACCTGTAGAAGTAAAACAAAGCCGGACTTATTCTATTATTATCAAACAAAATAGATTTCAGTAAAAGAAAATGACAAGGAACAAATAGGATTACATAATGATAACAGAGTTAATTCATTAATAAGCCATGAATTATATATATATCACAATATTTATAAAATATTTCAAGCAAATACTCATAGAACAGGAAAAAGGATCTTTCCAAAATCGCTCCTGCAAATGTTAATGTTTTATCTCTCAGTAATTGACATAACAAATGAACAGAAACTATGAAAGGATAGAAAATTACATCAGTGAACTTTGACTTAATTGACATTTAAAGGTTCCTAAAGCCAAGAACAGCAGAATATTCATTATTTTTAAAATGCACATAAAATATTCAACAGAAAAGACCATATGTTCATAATATATAATACAAACCTTAATAAATTTAAAATAAATCATATTAAGCATAAAGCTATAAATTAAACTATAATTTAACACAAAATTATCTGGAAATCTCAAAATAGTTCAACAATATACTTCTAAACAAATCGGTGAAGTAAGAAGTCTCAAGGCAAATTAAAAATATTTTGAACTGAGGAAAGATAAAAATGGAGCATATCAAGATATGAGGATCATGGCTAAAGTAATGCTTTTTATTTTATGCAATAAAATATTATTTTAGAAAACAGAGAAAACTCAATAGTCAAAACTTTCTTCTTAAGAAAATAAAAGACAGTAAAACAAAAAGGCAAGAGAAAAGAGATTATCAAAATAAAACTAAAAAACCAATAAAACTTAAAAAGGAGGAATAATGGTGAAATTTAATGAAAATGAAATCCTGTTCTTTGACAAGGTAAAATTGGTAAACCTCTAGACAACCGACCAGGAAAGAAAAAAAGTATACACATTGTCAATAACAGAAAAAGTAAAGGGCTATCACTCTATTCTGATAAAATTAAATGGATAATACAATAATACAAGAGCAACTCAATGCCCATCAATTTGGCAACTTAGACGAAATATTCCATTACATTAAAAGACACAAATTAGCAAAACACCATAAAAAAAGAACTAGATAACCTGATAATCCTATATTGCTTAAGGAAATTTAATTGATAGCTGACAGCTTTCCAGAAATAAAAATCCAAAATCCAGATTGTTTTCCCAAAGAATTGTACTAAAATATATTTTCTTTTTATAAAAAAATTACCAAATACACATAGGAAAAGATTTCTCACAACTTCAAGTTGTGCGTGTTGGGTATGGTCTCCAGCAATAGGAAAACTAACTAACACAAATTGTAAGAGAAAGAAAACCACTCTTTAAGAAAATAATGATGAAACTTTATTTTAAAATATGAAAATATTTAAAACTATGAACTGTCTGCGTAGATGGAGATATGGATATCATTTGCCTGATTAGAAATACAATACAAAATATCAGTTATTTGCAAATTTATATTCAATGAACTTCCAAATCAAATACATATAATATTTTTGATGGAAATCAATGCATTTAGTTTAACATGGATTTAAAAGGGCACATGATAAAGAATAGTAAAGTGCTCTGTGGAAAGAAAAACAGAACAAGGTAGAAGATGTACCCTAACAGATACAGGGAAGGATTCGTAATTCCATCCATCATATATAAAGACTTGGTATAAAGTTTGAGTAGTTGTCCATGTGCTATTATACCACAGGTGAAAGAAATTAGGAAGGACAGAACCAGCCACTAATATAAAAATCCTTGATTTGGAACAGTGCAAGCTTAGCCCATCAGTAGTAACAATTGATTATTTAATATTATTATGCTGGGCCAACAAATTATCCAAATGTAACACTGAAATTGCATCCTCACCTCACACTATAAAGAAAAATCAATTCAGGGTGGTTTAAAAATTAAATAAATATATCAAGATGATACAACTGTTAAAGACCATTAAAAATAACTTTATGACTTTCAGATAAGGAATGATTTACTTTTTGTTTCTTTAAGTCAGGGTCTTGCTAAATTGCCCAGCCTAACCTTGAACTCAAGATCCCTTTGGTTCAGTCTCTTGAATAGTTGGGATTAAAACATATGTTACTGTGCCTATCAAGATTTCTTAAGTAAGACCTAAAAAGTATTAATCCTTAATAATAAGTATAAACCAAAAAAGTAACAAATTTGACTACCTTATAATTAAGAATTTACTTCTTGAAAGGATACCAACAAAAAGAATAAATTCACAAATCATTAACTATGAAAGTTATTTTCAATACCTGTAATCTGCAAAAGGTTATGATACAGAATATATTTTTCAAATCCTCTATTAAAGATGTAGGATATTAAGTATATCCTTAATTACCCTCTATTAATGATACTTCAAAAATATAGATAAAAGACAAGTAATCCACTGGCAAAAGTGGGGAAAGATTGTAAAAGACGTGTCTCCTTAGCATGGAGGCAAATATCTTAAATGAAATACTTATATACTATATGATGTTAGTGTTATATTTATCTATGTAGATACCACATATATATACCATATATATATATACACACCTCTAAGCAACAATGGAAATGCAGATTAAAACTGTAATGTTAATTCACTTCAAACCCATAACACTAAAAACATATTTTAAAGTTTAACAATTCCAGTTATTGGAAAGGAGACAGAGAATTCTAATCCACTGCTCATAGTAAAATGACCCAATTTTTTAGAAAAAAGCTATGATGTCACTTAAGTCCAAGTACACATTATCTTCTCTCCCTTTCGCTCTCTTTCACACAGACCATGTACACGTGTGCACACACAGTACATACACAAAGGCAGCGTGCTTCTTTAAATAATCAAATACATACAATAGGCTTATATACAGATTATTTTTAATGACCCTAAAATGCCAGAAGAAAGGGTTTTACTTTCTTCCTTCTCACAGAAAGGCTGGAGGAAAAGACTAACTGGTAATCAGTGATAGTGAGCAGGGAAAAGCTCTTTATAATCTACATGATTATTTGAAACAGCTAAAACCCTTCCAACTAAGTAGTTGAATCAGTTTTAGAATTCAACATCTAGGTTCACTTTCCCTTTCTATTTTTAGTAAAATGTACATCAACACCTTAAGGCAGAGGAGGTCAAGGAGAAGAACTACCCGGAGGATCCACTGGACAGCCGTCACCAGAGCTGTGCTCTACACCTTACACGCAGGCTCAGCGTTCAGGAACTGTGCGCACATTTAGGAGGGACCAGAGAAGCTATGAGCTTAAATACTCTATTTCTACTGACTACTATTCAACCTTTATCTAAAAGTAACAATAATAGAATCTTAAAACTGGCTTGCCATTTTTAAGCAAAGTAAAACTATAAAGAGCCATGAATTTTTTTTAATGTCTTTTTGAGACAGGGTCTCATTATGTAGTTCAGGCTGGTTTTGAACTCACTTTGTAGCCCAGGCTGGCCTCAAACTCGCAACAATCCTCCTGCCTCAGCCTCCCAAGTGCTGGGATAACAGGCATGTGCCACCACGCCCGGCAAGAGCCATGACATTTAAATTGGAATACAGAGCTATGGCATTTCTTGTTCTTAATATTTTGGGAGCACAGGAATTGCAATAAGGATGTCATGCCTCACTTCACTTGTGCTTTCACTGTAAAGATTGATAGTGCCCATGTTTGCATTATCTCTATTTGAATCCGAGCCTAAATCCTGCCAAGTGTGCAGTTCCGAGCTCTGTGAGCACAGTTCCATAGCTGTCAAAAGCTGTTCTTGGCCTTCACAGTTTGACACCACAGATTATCAGACAGTTTGTAGAGTTTAAATAGATCACCTCTCTCTGAACTCTTATAATATGTAGTTTAAACCATGAGGCTCTAGGTAGGTAGCACAAAATAATCTCAACAGCATTACAATGGTCATCTAGATAATTGCCTATATTTAGAGTAGCAAGAAAATGTTTTAAAGATCTGAATGTGTTAAAGCAGAGCTAAGGAAACTGTGGTCTATAGGTTAAATGTCTTGTGATAATTTTTAAAATTTTTTTAAGATAAAATTTTATTGAAACACAACCACATTCATTTACCTGTGGCTAATTTCAAGTTACAACAGCAGAGCTGAATAATTACAGTAGAGGCCACGAAGCATTTGCAAAGCCCAACATATTTAACCATTTTGTTCTTTAAGAAACAGTTTGTAGGGGCCAGGTGTGGTGGTACATGCCTGTAATTCCAGCACTCAGGAGGCTGAGGCAGGGGGATTGACATCAAATCAAGGCCAGCCTGTGTTACACAAGGTAGTTTAAGGTCAGGCTGAACTGCTTAGTGAAACCCCGTCTCAAAAGGACAAAAAAAAAAAAAAGAAAGAAAGAAAATGTATTTTTACCAATGCAACTTTATCTGAAGTTTGCATCATTTTCTTGCGTTTTGTTTTGTTTTTCAATAATATGATCAGGGAGTTTAACAAAACCTCTCCCTGCTCTGTTTTCTTTTCAGTATTCAACTTCTTGAACCAGTGATTACATTTGACAAACTAGAATCAGTACCGCTATCTATGAACCTACCTACTTTATAGAGTACTGCACATGTAAAAAGCAGTGTAATAAAGATGAGCTACGAGCCTTCTTAAGCGGGGCAGGAGGTAGCTCAGAGAAGCGGTAATCATCCCTCTTTGTTGCTCTCACAAACTTTACTATCCTCTGGACGAGATGAAACACCATCAATGAGAACCAAAGTTTCGGAACCAGATCTAAGTTTCAGTCTCGGTTTTACCAGCTCCGAAAGTGTGTGGCTTATCCTCTCTTGCCATCGCTTCCCTCCTCGGTGACTGAGAGTTGGTGAGAATAACAGCACCCATTTCAACGCACTGGTCTGATTATTAAACTCGATCAAAATAACTATGTTCAGTCTTGTACTTGGCACACAGTAAGCCCTCACGCGCCATCTGAAATTTCAGAAGGGAACTGAAATCAAGGACTTCACAAGGAAATAAATCAAGAAGGGCAGAGATAGAATTACTGCCATCAAAAGGATGAAGGGATTTCTCTGCTTTATTGCCTTACACTTCAATTTCTGGAGTTAAGAAATATTTCTCTATTTAGAAACAAGAGGAAGTACTTCAAATATGAAGTGCCTTCTTAACTCAAATTACTTGGAAACTTGAGGACTATACATTAATTTGAGCAAATAGAATTTGCAGAGCCACAGATGTCCTGCTCACACTCATGGCTCACTTCAGACTTCACGGACTCTGAATGAGATGTGAACTCATCCTCCGTGCGTGGGTACACATAAGTAACAGCTGATTTAATACTCTCTGGAAATATACTTACTTTTAACTAGAAATTGTACCTTGGAAAATTGGCCTGAAAATCCACTACCATGGTGGACTCATGTTCGTTTATTTCCTGATAGGTAATGGAGGTTATTTGGAATATTGAGAGATAGTGCCTCTCTGAAGCCAAGTATTATCTCATTTACACACAAATACTTTTATCTTCATCTTAGGCAGCAATATAATCATATTCTATGAAGCTCGTTCTGCACCCAGAATTTAATTACTGATGTGTCTGCACAAAATGAAGATAAGTAGAAACAGAAAAATGTTCATGCGGGTCTTCTTCAAATCACACAGCTTCAAAGTCCTTGACTATTCTAGTAATTTCACTCACTGATTCACTCAGTTATTGCTTTAACAAATGTTTATTTAGTACACAGCATGTGCTACACATGTGTGTGCAGTAGATGCACGAATGGAAAAGCAAACTTTGCCTCCAGGAAGGTCATAATCTCAAAGAAAAACAGAGACTAGCAGAAAGGACCCTTCCTGCTATGATGAAATAAGACCTAAGTACATTTTGAAACTTGTGCCTAAAACACAAGGTAAGCTTCAGGTAAAGACAATGCCTCACCGAGTCCTGAAAAATGACCAGAAAAATGTGAAAGGCACACCAGGCAAGGAACAGCATGTCCCAGAGCTAGCAGTGGGCAGGCCACAGAATCTCGGGAGACCACAAGGGGTTTGGTGGTATTTTCAGAACACAAAGTGTTAAGCAATGAGATGGTTTGAAAGTACAAGCAGAAGTGGAAGTGGATGCTGAAACACGGAAGGGTCTGATCATGGAAGGCTGTCAAGCAAAACACTAGATTTTATCTGAAGGCAACCATAAGTTGCTACGCAATTCTGGCCTGGAGAGGGAGTGATCAGAATTTTATACTACAAATGTCACTTCAGCAGCATTGAGGCCAGTGAGATGGGCTAACAGTAAAGCAATCAGAAAGCAGATAATTATGACAAATAGGTAAATGATGCCATTTGCATGGGCATGAACAATAGAATCGTGCAGGGAAATAGACATGGGGAACTGAAATAAAAACTATTCAGCAGGCAAGATGAATAGAGTACAAGGATTGACAAGATGTAAGCTTTCCAGAAGAAACTGAAGTGTCTGGCTTATGTAGATGGGTTTAAAAACGTCCTCACAAGGTAAGAAATTCAACAGAGGGTTTGTGGGGGTAGGCTGTGGAACTGCTGGAGAAGATGATGGATTCTGGGCAAGAGACCATCACTGGGTTACTGAAGCAGAGACAAACAAGTAGAAGTGAGCATCTGAGGCTCCAGAAGGAGGCCTGAACCTAAGATGGTATAAATCTAGGAGGCAAGAGCATTTAGGTGAGGTTTGATGTTGCGACCATGAATAAAGTCACATAAGGAAAATGTACCATAAAAGTAGAGTAAAGTGGTAAAATAGAATCCTGAAAGGCTTGAAGACAAAGAAAAGATGGGGACATTGAAAATTACTTGGAGACCATAGTCGGCTGTCCAGACAAAGGCTTTAGAGAGGGATTAAGCGAGAGCAGAGACGTGGGAACTCTAGCAGGAGGGAGTAAGGGGAGAGGAACGTGACCACGGGAAGAAGGCAAAGGGAGCAGAAAAGAGGAGGGTGTTTGGGGTGAGAGAAAGGTGGTAAATGAAGAGGGCACGGCTGGAGGCTTGAAGAGACCGAATGATTTCCTGTGCATTTCATTTAACTTCTAAGAAAATACCCACAGTTTACAGATCAACAATCTCATCAGTAAAATGGTTGGCAGGTCTGCCTAATATTAAATAATCATATCAAGTACATTCTCACAACTGCTAATTTTTTGCCTAATGTAAGTAGCTTTTAAAGGTCTCACTTTCCTATGAAAATGAGAACTTTAATTTGCAAACACAAGGCACATTTCAGCGGTAGAGTTTCTCTGAGTTGGAAGCAGATGTGCTTTTGCTGGAGCCCATACACTGGTGCACGTGACACAAGATCCAACGTGATCTGCCAGTGTACAATGAACCTGCTTTGAATCGAAGGTTACCCTTTAATGAAGTGTGCTGTTCAGTGTGTGTGAGGAAGCTTAACTAGCGCTGGAGGTAAGGTCTTCAAGAAGTAACTAGACAAACCAAAAACTTCTAAGAGAAAAGATTCTGCGCTGCTTCTCCAACCAACCTCAGTCCCACAGCCAGTCAATGATTTATAGCCAGGACAGAAGCTCTAGCTAAGGCCTCTCTAGGAGTCAGACCTGCGTAGTTTCAAATCCTTGAGACATGTTGGAGCCAGAGCTGACAGGGCTGTCGTAGGTGCTGGGAGCCAAAGGGAGCCATAGAGAGCAGGAAATTTAGAGTGCCTAGAAGTCAGCAAAGTGATAGAGAATGTAGCTGAAAGATAGAGCGCATGGAAGACCCATCAGAGATACACAAGTAATTATCAGGACACTATTGTGCTAAGTAACTTGACTGGTGCTGAATAAATGCAACCACCAAAGGCCTCATTCCTAATCCAGGGTCTGCAAATAACACATATGAGGAAAATACGTGTCAATACATCAATGCATTTATTTGCTCAGCATATGACATGCAGTACATGGCCAGCTCAGTAACAGGACAGATTTCCAGAGTATAAAAAGGTCTATCTATTTTAAAATATTCCTTATGGGATTAATATTTCCATTAACATTATGTACATTACCTGAGGTACTCTGTTAGTCATTTTTAAAAGTTTACTATAAATAATAGAATCTGCTTTTACTTTTAAGACAATAAATATTTTTGACTAAGATCCCTTTAGTTATATGTTATTTGTGAGAGATTCAATAAAGATTAGAAGGAATTCCTAAATCACAACCTCGTTGGTACTATATGAAGCAAAAATGGAAAATATAACCTAGATGACGATCCTCTTTCTTTCTAAGCCTGGTTAAATTTAATTTATTTTTTAAATTGAATTTGACGATATGAGGAGAATATGAAAAATCCTTAGCTGTTGAGGCTAAGTCTCAAGCAATATAAAAATCAAATTTATATTCCAGTTATGTATTTTTAGAGGACAGACAGCATATATGATTTCACGATCTGGAAGTGCAGAAACAGCAGAAATAGGACCTAAGGTTTTCAAGGAAAACCAATTTGAATTATTCCCATCTATTTTTCTGAAAGCTTGGTCATGAGAACAAAAAAGAGGGGTCTTTGCTAACTACTTCTGAACGTTGTGCTCCTGCAGTAAATCATGTCATTAAGACATTTTTCTTATTCATTTGCTAACAATTTGAGCATGTGGAGAAAATCATTCTAATTAATGGGAAAACTCAGAAAATCGCAATAATATTAAGAGTAAAGATGTAGATTACATACGTCTCTGTCTTCTTACATATTTATCAGGCTAACAAGATAAAAGAAAAAATACTCAATTAGAGCTATGTGTAGAATTTTAATTCTCATCAAAGGTCAGTCAGGCAATCTGCAGTATCAGTATATGTAGTTTGCTAAGCTATCTGAACATAGTTCTAGTACGTCAAACACCCTTTCTGATTCAACTCAGAGTTTGTCGAAGGGATAACAGTGTCTGCTTCATTTTTTCTTATCCTGAATGTTTGCTCTTTTCTCAACTATGGCCGTACATACCTCTCACTTTATAGCACATGGCTTAATAGAATTTCAGGTCCATTGTCAGAGAATCTCCATTATTAGAGACCTGGGTGTACTAAGTTCATCTGCTGCAGTCTCTCTGGTTGAATATGAAATGTCTAAGTTTTTCTTGGTCTTGGAAAGACAAAGCGCTGAGTGAAAAAAGAAATAGAAGGAAGGAGTCCAAAGAGGAAAGAAAAATGCAAAAGAGGAAAGAATAAACAGAGATACGAGGAATGTCTAATATATACGTATATATATTAGAATATATAAATTAGAATTTACACCGTGAATCCAGGCAGCTTTCGCTGTGCAGCCTACAATATTTTGAGTTAGCATATTATTTACGCAGTGTGCCATATTTTGTTCTACATTTAAATTATAACGAATGGGAAATCAGAAGTCCTTTTAGTTGGGCACACACCTGTAATCCCATCACTCTGGAAGGGTAATGAATCTCAGTCCAGGAAACCTAGCTGCTTAGCAAGACCATACCTCAAAAAAGGAAATAAAGAACAGGCTAGGAACATAGCTCGGTACAAAGGCCCTGGGTTTGATCACCAGTGGTGCAAAAAGAAGAGAAAAAAAGAGACCAGTCCTTTAGTAAAGAAAAATGCTGAACTGTGACTGGAAGACCCCAATATAACCCCAAACAATTCTTTTGCTTGGTCAGTTGTCCAAAATATGTGCCACAGTTCTGAGATCTTGTATCTTTTACAGCTATTCTATGTAAGCTCTTGTTTTAACTACATCTAATACTATCTTGAGTCACTTTAACATTATTACCAGTCACCTGAATATATTATTGATAATGAAGTGATTTCTAGTGACATCAGTTGACAAAATATCTAAACCTCTCTTGAAAAACAGATTCCATGTAAAAAAAGAGGAAAAAAAGAAATTGAATGAACTTGTGTTCAGTACATTAGTTTTGGGTTTTCTTGATATTGACAAGTTGTATTTGTATAGCACTTTACAGCTTAACTAGTAATTGCCCGTGCATGGTATCATTTGTGCCTCACAGAAACACTATGATGTTCACTGCGCTTATAAGAACACTGAGGTTCAGAAACACATGCAAGCTGCCCAAATTCATGACATTACTAAGAGGAAAAGCCTAAATGAAAACTTTCTGCTTCCCACTCTCTTTTTCAGTCCTTTCTTCCTTGCAGCAGAGCTGGATGACCAGGTAAGGTGAAAGCCAGATGACCAGATACGGCTTACTCCTGAGTCATGGAAGTCCCAGAAGTCACAGGAGCATATTCTGGTCCCTAGAATATCTACAAATGAAGACAATATGCTTGAAATAACTGCATTATTGAATGTCTTTAAGTACAGAATATCCACACCTAGATCTTTCCCCTTTACACTTCATAAAAGATCATTTTTGCCTAGGTTCCTCACTGTGGTGTTTTCTTATTCCATAGTATAATTTTGCCTGCAAAAGAGGTAGGCAAAATTGTACAAGTGGGAGAATTCTGAGGCCTCACACGGAGGTATTTTCTTATTTTTTGATGAAGACTGATTTCTTTATATGGAAGCCAATTTCTCTCAGACCAAGGACCCAATAATTTCCCAGTGTTACGATTTAAATGTAGCACAGAATATGGCACTGTAGCAGAAAATGCCCCACCCCCCAGCCGGTATACGTCGGTTTGTTAGTTTCCCAGGTAATAGTTCCTATTCCAGTTCCAGGTGCTTTTGATCTCTTAGAAACAACTGGTCACTGTGATGCACATTGTATAAATGAAGCCCCAGTTGACAAGCCCTTCTGCCTCTCTACTTCATGCTTGCTTATCAGTATAAGCCCTAGACTGCCAGAGATCAGGGCCTGATACTCTGGGAATGACCCTGATCAATCCGCCTCAAACCCTGGGTGTTGTTTTGGTGTTTCTGCTTGCCGCTGCAGCACAGCTGTGAGTAATACGCGAGTAATACGCTCATTGTCTCTTCTCTCTGCTCTTTTCCTATCACTTTTTTATTCAGTTCTTTGTCTTTTTTTTTTTTTGCGGTACTAGGGATCGAACTCAGGACCTTGTGCTTGCCAGGGAAGCACTTATTCCACTGAGCTATATCCCCAGCCCAGTTCTTTCTCTTTCTAAACCAAAAAAACTTCTAGGAGTTCTCACGTTCAACCAGATACACTGGGGATGGGGTGCTGGACATCACCATGTGACGATGAAGACCTTTCCTAGGGAGCCCCCACACATTTGAAGGGATGTGGTGTGGGGTGCAGGAGTGTGTAGGCAGCACAGCACGACAGAGCGGGGAGCTACGATACCGATTACATTAAAGGAGGCTTCTAACACTCCGTTCGAGGTATTGTTCCTCCAAGAGCAGCGCTGCAGCGACAGTGCAGGTCTCTCTAGGGTCCCTAACTCCTGTCATGACAACAAAAGCACAAACAGCTACGGGGGACCATTTTTTTTCTTACTGTACATCATTTAACTTTTCAATTTGACTATTGCAAGTAGATGCCATGAAGAAATTTTCAAAGCTGTGAGTGGGAGTTGTGAATACTGGAAACTAAAGAATCAACTCACACACTTAACAATTCTATTCTAAACAACCCAGAAGGTGGTTGGAAAGGAACATGCAGCTCTGCTTATAAATTGCCCAATTTTCCACAAACATAGAATTTTATTAATAGTTCACATGGCCAGACTGATCTAAGAATAATATCAACCAAACTGGGCCTCTGTCCGCTACATGCATTGTGCTCTTTGGGCATGTGACGCAGGCAGGAGGAAAAACACTTCTCTAAGATTAAGAAACTTCCAGAAACCTTTTAGTGTCTAGGAGGCTCTCAACTCAGTGAAAGAAATATTATGCCTGTTCTCCCTATGTGGACCCAGCATGCAAAATCATTTCAAAACCACTCCCCATCTTTTCTCAAGGAGTATAACAAAATCTCTGCACAACAGAAAAACAAGAACTGTATGTGTGTCTTGGTTACTTTTCTCTCCTTGCTGAGACAAAATACCCAACACCCAAAATGAAGGAAGGAAAGGTTTACTTACCTTACAGTTTGTGGAGGTTTCAGTCTATACTTGGCTGGTTCTGAGGCAGAGCGGCACATGGCAGAGGACAAACATTCATGGAAGCAGAGCACAGCAAAAACAAAACCAGCAAAAAGGAAGGAATGGCAGGCAAGCAGCCTCTTTCTACCTCCCTTACATTGTAAACAGGCTACTCCCCCAGGAGGCTTGTAGGACTCACATAATCTCCATGCCCTCTTCTTCCACAGATGTATACAAAGTAAGCACCCTAACTCCTGCTGAGTCACTCAGCCAAACCTCTAGACTCCCCAAGCTGATACAATGTATCAACCATAACAATGTGCAACACAAAATAAAGACACTCCTGGTAATTAGTGCTCTTCTAAAAAAGTTGTCAATCAAATATCAGAAAATGTATATATAGTGGGTTTCAAAGGAATTTATAAAGAAAGCTTTGGGTAACCTTTTGTTAACACAGAATTCCTCTGATGGCCCAAAGTCCCATTCTTCTGTACTGAAATTTCCTATTAGCTTGAATCTTTCTCTTTTACTTTTCAATGGCAAAGTACATTTGTAACATGGCGTTACCATCTTACCCACAGTAGCTGTGAAGGCCAGAAGGTCACCTGGCTTAGTTTATTTACATTCCACTGCCACAGCCCTTAATGCTGTTGTCACATAGGGAATCTGTAGGATGGCAGCTCTCGGGGTCTCACCCTTTGGGGTTTCTGCCACACTCATATGGCTTCTTGGTCTGCACACTTGAGTTATGACTCAGAAGATTGCTGACATTTTCTCTTCACTGGATAATCTCCTTACTCAGGATTGCCAGATTTAGTTTAGGATTGTCAGATGATGTTGTGAAGAGTAGAGGGGTCATCTATGAGAGCTCTGGAATCAGGAAGTCCAGGACCGAAACCCATCACCTGGAAGCTGTGTGACCTTTTGCTAGTTGTACTGTACTTAACTTTTCAGCCTCAGATTCTTAACCTGAAAAAGATGGCACACTTACTTTGTCAGTGTGTTGTGGGAATGAAAGAGGTTACCCAGCTAATCCTAACCTGACCTACTGGCCCTGGTTTGTGTCTTAGCGTCCCCCCAAAGCCTACGTGGTCACAGGGCTTTTTCAGAGGTGGCTGAATCTAGAACGTGTGATGCTGGGATTGAGGGTGTATGATTGATTGGTTTAGACTCCAGATGGGGTCTAAAAGGGGCAGAAAGACAGTGTTGAGGTTGGTTATTAATTTTGCTGTCTTCTGCCGGCCACGTACTCTTCTCCTCTACAAAACCACGCTGCCTTAGAGCCCACCAATTATGGACTGAAACCTCTACACACTGTGAGCTAATTAAACCTTTCCTCCCTTAACTTTGGGCATCAGGTACTTTGTCTCAGCACTGAGAAAAGTAATTAACTAAGGCAGTACCTGGCTTGGGTAGGTACACAGCCACCACAGATGCACTCATCTGCTGTGATTTAGGTGGGCTCTGTCCCCTTTGAAACTCTTGGAGTTTTCTCCCCATTGTTAGGTATTAAGAACATAGAAACAATATAACCATGATGTTTTAAGGTGGAGCCTGTAGGAGATGATTAGGATTAGATAAAACCATCCGAGTGGAGCCCCAGTGATTAAATAGCAGAAGATGGGAGGTTGAATGAGGAGGATGGCAAGTTTGAGCCCAACCTGGGTCATTTATCAATTTAGGGAGACCCTGGTGCAAAATAATAAATAATACAAGAGCTGGAGAAAGTGGCTTAATGTGAAGGCCCAACATCACAGAAGAAGAACGAGAAGGGGGAGGAGGAGGAGATGAAGGGCAGGAAGGGAAGGGAAAAGAGGAGAGGAGAGATGAGGGACACACTTCCGCACTCTGTTGGTGAGAAGGCTCTCACCATACGCAGAGCTATGGACCAAAATGCATCTCTTTGCTTTCTAACATGTTTGATCGGTGGAATTCTGCTATTGGTAACAGAAAACAGACAAATACAACATCCTACACCCTAAAACCGGTTTGTATTTTACCTTACATGACAGCATCAACTCTGTAGCTGTAACTAAATTAATGCTATTGTGGTGGGGGAATAGCCTGGAGTTACCCAGGTGAAAGCAGTGTAACCAGAGACCTTAGAAGGAGGGATGAGAAGAGCCAGGGAAGACATGAAGACGCTGCCTTGCTGGCTTTATACAGAAGAAATGAACCACGGGCAAGGATGCAGTCTCTAAAGGGTGGGAAAGGCCAGGAAACAGCATCTTCTGTACAGCCTCCAGGAAGAATGTGGCCCTGCTGATGATCCCTTTCACGCTTGACTTCCACAACTCAAGATAATGCATGCCTGTTTTACACGTCAGTGTTTATGACACCTTGTTGTAGCAACAATAAATGAAAAACGAGTGCACATTCTTTTTCTCTGTACATGAAATTTCTCATGCCTTTGCCCCCCAGTGATCACTTTCTCTATTGCTGACCCTGCCGCATTTACCTCTATAACACTTTATTGCCACCAGACATAGGCTTATATGTTGCCTTTCTGTCTCCCTTTAATAGAAGGTAACCTTTATGGGGAGAGGGGGTTTGTTTTGTTGATTTGTCCCTTGCTCTAGAGAAGTACCTGGCACATAGTAGGTGCTCAAAAACAATTTCTGGGATCTAGCATAACGTATGCTGAGGGTGTAGCTAAGTGGTTGTCTTGGTTACTTTTCTTTCGTTGCTGAGACAAAATACCCAACACCCAAAATGAAGAAAGGAAAGGTTTATTTAGCTTACAGTTTGTGGAGGTTTCAGTCCTTACTTGGCTGGTTCAGAAGCAGAGTGGCTCAAGGCAGAGGGCAAACTCTTCAGGGCGGCAGAGTACAGCAAAAACCACAAGCAAAAAGGCAAGAATGGCTGCAAGCGGCCTCCTTTTCTCCCCCACATTGTAAACAACTTACCCCCACCCAGGGGTCATGAACCTCTCACACAATCTCCATGTCCTCCTCTCCCACAGGCTCAGGATGTTTACAAAGGAAGCACCCCAGCTTCCTCCTGAGTCACTCAGCTAAACCTCTAGATTCCCCAAGTTGACACAATGTATCAACCATAACAGTGGCAGAGCACTTAGCATGCATGAGGCTTAGGGTTCAATCCCTAACCATATTTATCTCACCATGTAAGCCCTCCAAGATTGTTGGAAGCTGAGAACATGTCATCCAGTGCAAAACTTCTGAAGAGTCAGCTGCAGGCTAAACACTCCATCACAAATTCATCCCAGTTGTGGGGGTGCACTGCTCCCTCCTGCCCTAGCGGTGGGAGGCAAAGCAGCCATGTCTATTCATCCAAGCGTGCTATGCAAATACTATTTTCTATGCAGGGCATGTTGTGGAAAAGGTGTGTCTGAGGGTGTCATCAATCACTAGCCTACAAAAATCAGAGTTTTTAATTTCATTTTTTTAGTTAAGATCAAGGATGCTCTCCTTCCATGCTCCACACAGTCCTCTTCTGAGCAGTAAACAGCTTTTAGTTTGAAGGTAGTAATTCCACAGTGACCCCTTTTTCAATCTAGAATTGCTATGGCTGAGAGTTACTTTCTAGGATAGAATGCCGGCCACTGGTAATAGACAGACATGAACTCCAGAGATGGGAGCTCATCTGGTTCCTGCTGGACTTGCTGGGCTCCCTCCACCTGGAGATGTGGCTTCTGCCTCTGCCGCCATCTCTCCGGCTGCCCACAGCCCTTGGCTGGCCGGACTCTCAGCTTCAGCTCTATTGACCTGATGTATGGATTGTATGTTGACGTATGGATTTTTTCCTTTTTATTCTTATTACCTCAAGTGTTTCACATTATTACTCATCAGCCATTTCATTTGTTCTGTTGTTACTAGTGTCATAGGAAAGACTGACTTTTCTAATAAGCTAGGCTGTTTATTCCTGGAATTTGCTGACATAAATGTCTAGGCTAGTGGGGAGTGTGCAATTAGAGAGGCTGGGCTCATGAGATTAAACCCACATGTTGCTGGTTTTCTATTTTAATTTAGTAGGCTGGGTGTGGTGACACACACCTGTAATCACAGCACTCGGGAGGCTGAGGCATGAGGATCACTGAGAGTTTGAGCTCCAGACCAGTGTGGGCTACAAAGTGAGCTCAAGGCCAGCCTGAACCGCATAGTGAAACCCTTTCTTAAAATGATAATAAAAAAAATCCTTGGATTTATTTTAATTCAGTAATTCATTGATTTATTAATTCAATAATAGTTGTAAGTATTGATTACATGTTGGGCCCAGAGACTAGAGAATAAGAGACCTCATCCCTGCCCTAATGAATGTAACAGCCCCGAAAGACAGATTGACAACTAATGACAAGCAGGTTGAGTCTACAGGGAAAAACACCAGGATTCTAGGTGAATATATAACCTACTCAATATTCAGTAGTTATTTAATGAGTGGCTACTATGTACAAAGGACACTTTTTAGGTACTAGGTATTCAACAGTAAATAAAACTAACAAAATTCCTGATCATGGGGAATTTGCAATCTATTGTGGGAAAGAGAGATAACAAGCAGATGTCAGGAAATGATGAATGGTATGCAGGAAGATAAGAAAGAGGACATTAGCAAGGGTAAGTGAGCAATCACAGGAAGCCACGCCCAGGAGATTACATCTAAGTTGGCCTTTTCATTATGAAGGTGCTTCATCTTTAGCTTCTTGGAAAGCAGCTTTTTAAGACGAGATGAAACATTCAGAGATGTCCCCAAATTTTCAGGGTGGCCAGAAATACCAAGGTCATCCATTTAAGGTAGGTCTTCTGCCCAGCCTACCGATGCTACTCACATTCCCATTAGTACTCTCTGAGAGCATGCTGAATCCTTTTGTGCTCGTACAATAAGCACATAGGAATTCAACTGCTAAAAGAGTTAGGAAGTTTTTAAAAATCGGCAGCTATCACATAAGAGTGGATAATTGTGTGGGGGAAGAATAAATCTTGGCATATGGTGTGCCTAAATAAGATGAAAACGTTAATTAGCAGCCTCTTGGGCTAGGCAAATTTCCCCTGTGCCCACGGGAAGGTGATACTAAGCAGGTAGAATCACTGGCACGAGAGCAGGCGGTGAGGGGGTCGGGACTGACCATGGGTATATTAGAGGCGTACCGAGCACCCACTGCACATGTGGTACAGGCTAGGCAACGCAAACTGGGGCCAGGAGACCTTTTCTACCGCTTTTTCTTCACCTGGCAGGCATGTTTACACCTTGTACCCGACTCGTTCTGCTTATGTTTCCAAACATAGGACAGATGGCATCTTTTACATATGCTCTTCTTTGAGAAGTGGTTCCCCAAACAAAATAAGACTAATGACTTCCTCCTACATTCCAGGCTTCTGTGCACCTGTAATTTTGTCTTCGGCACGAGTTCTAACTATGGGATCACATGTCTCCTTGCGAAAGGGAGCTGTGTCTTATTCATCTCTGCATTCCCTAGGCCTCGCCCAACTTTTCCCAAGTTCCCATCGTGATAAGAGTTACCTTGGGACTTCATTAAATATCTGGATTATTGGTCTCTTCTTGGAGGGTTTCATTTTTTTCTTCCTATTAAATTTTAATACTTTTCTTGTATTATCATGTGTTTGCAGCGCATGAAATTTACATTGATTTTATGGAGCAGGTACATGTACATAACATATTTCAATTCTTTTTTATTCCGTATTCCTTCCCTACTTACTGCATTCCCTGTCTCTTAAGTCCCCTTTTCCTAATTGCATTATTATTGTTGTTATTATTATTTTAGTTAATGTTTGTAACATTTAATGTTTACGTTCATTGTGGCTATTTGGTATATGTACGTGAGATTTGATTCAGTAGTTCTTTGTTCTGTTGTTCTAACAAGCATTCCAAGCAAATTTGGGACTTCAGCACATAGTACACTCAGGAAATACAATTTTTAAAACCATAGGTTAATAGAACTTTCTCTTTTCTTTGAGATTAATGATCCAGTAAACACACTACCCCAGAACTATGTGTCAGGTCTGGTTCCTCATTTGTACGAAACTGAGAAAAAATACAATAATAAGTGGCTTCACCTCTCTGGACATGAGTGGGGAGAAGTAAGAGACGAGTAACGAGCCGTGGAGGCGCACTTTATAATCCCAGCTGTTCACTGGGACGTGAAGGCGAGAAGATCAGCAGTTAAAGGCCACAGTGGAAGTTTAGTGAGACCCTGATGGAAAACTGACAAGGCTGGGGGTGAACATCAGTGGCAGAACACTTGTCTAGAACGTGTGAGGTTCAATCTTTGGCTCTAGAAAAAAATAAAAATAAACAGTGGCTGCTATTGTTGTTTGTTTATTTTTATTTATTTATTTAGTTAGTTTATATTGTTGTTTATTAGCATTGGTCCACGTTAAGCAGTGTTTTCAGCTGGGTGAGCTTCTCTTTCAGGTATTATCTGGCAGTGTATGGGGACAGTTGGTTGTGACGTCTAGAGAGCAGAACAAAGAGCTGCTGCTAAACACCCTGCACTGCAGAAAACAGTGCTCTTCCACAGTTATCTGATCCCAAATGTTAATAGTGTCGATGCTGAGGAACTACATTAGACTCACCTGGAAGCTTTTACAAATCCTGGCACCCAACTCACCCCACTGACCAATTACCTCAGATTGTCTAGGATGGGAACTGGGTTTGGCGTTCTAGAAGCTCTCTCAATCACCCCCATGTGCAATCAGAGCTGAGAAGCATTGCACTGTGACTAGAAAGGTGGAAGTAGAAATGTACTCCGGAACCCAGTTTTAAGTGTGAGGATTGCTACCTACTATCTGGGAAATTAGGCCCTTAACCTCCAAGTTTCTGTTTCTTCATCTGTAAAGCAACACCTACATCAGATGGTTATTATAAGGATGAAAGGGATAATGCATGTGGCGGTGCTTTGTAACTATGTGTACAAAAGGAAGGTATCATTACTCACCCTACTTGGGCACCAATCCAAGTGGCAGAACAGGGTAGGTTACTCGTGCAACACCACAAATACATTCCTGTATTCAAATTCACTCTTACAATTTTGCCTAAAAGTGTTCTACAAGTGATAAAGAGGTGAAAAACTCATATGCTTAGATACAGCTCTGATACATTTCAATTTATATAAGATTTTAATAAGACAATCCATATGGCTTTTGAAAATTATAAAACTGAGCCTATAGTCTGCCAGCTACCCTTGGATGACTGGTCTGAGGACAGTCCACTCCTAGCAAGCCGCCGAGGGTCTTGTGAAGGTGGAGCGGGAGCTAAGAGTAAGAGACACTAAAACTGCTTCAGGAGAGGGAAGTCATATTGCTTCTGGTGGTGGGGTGAGAATGATGGGTTAAGGCTAATAATTTGTTAATTTTTACATACTTTTCTACATCTGAGTGAATTTCTAAAGCCATTCTAGATTATTACATGATGATTTTAGAGTTTCTAGCACAGACTTAGCTAGTAGATGACCACTATTTATTTTTGTCATCAAATAATTTGGAACATGTCATTTCTTTGTTTTAATTATCCTGAAAGACAGTTTCTCTGGCAATGCAAGAGTTAATTCATGAGCTGCAAAAACTTGTTTCTTTCATGCTGAGAGAACTAGGTGGCTCATCTTTCTTGCTGAGAGAGGGTGTGTATGAAAACCTCTGATTGATGGGACATAACTTTAAAAGGCATATGGTTTATTTCTCTTTTTTTTTTGGCAGTACTGGGGATCGAACTCAGGACCCTGCGCTTGCTGGGCAGACGCTTATCCCACTGAGCTATATCCCCAGCCGGTTTATTTCTCAATGCAAGGCCCTACTACCTGAGAAGCAGACCAAGGGAGGCTGGAGTGGGGCTCTGAGAAGGCCACATCCTTCCCTCTTTTCCTCAGGCCCGCTTGGTTTCTTTCATGAAATTCTCTAAAATCATAGTCCTACAGTCTCTGACTTCAGATTCTCAGATTCATGACACTTGATGAAAATGGTAAGGAAGACTTTATTCAAGGTGGCACTCTTGCAATAAGTGTAGAGGCCACTGCATGATGGTTCTTACAATGGGGGAGAGAAATTGGATTCAACTCAGCCTGCAACAAGGGCACGCAGGAATTTATATTCAAGGAGCCAAGGAACATTTTGGGGATCAGTAGGTGGAAAATTACTAAAAGGAAACATGAGGTGTTGGGGAATTCTGGCTAAACCGGCCTAACAGGATTTTTGATGAAGGTAAGCCAACATGGTCGGATGTTACCTGGGGGAAGACAAAGCACCAATCAGACCCTGAAGGTGATCAGATAGGAAGGATGGGAGACTGGCTAACTGGAGTTCTCAGGATTCTTGTCAAAACCAGGTAATACAGAGATAAACATGCAAGCCATAAAGTTCTTAGTCGATAAAGAGTTCAGGAGAGGCCTAGTAGAGTTTGGACAAGGAGAAAACCTTTGTGATACCCAATATTGAGACTTACTTTAAATCACTTAAAAATTCCTTTAATTCATTCTTTTTCAAAGTATCCCCACATTTGTACTCATATGAACTGCTGTGAATTATATTCAGTCATTCAAATCTCCACCCAGAATTAAAATAGTTCCCAAATTGTTTCATAATTTGTTTGGAGAAAGAATTCTTCTGATGTGGAAAACTTTTCACATGAAAAAGCAAACCTGCTTGAAAAACAATACTTCAAAAAGGAAAACATAAAGCCCTAAGGCTGGAGCTGGATAAAAAATAGATTTACCTTAGGAATTAAGCACTAAAAAAGGTATAGACTTTTTAAAAAGTAGCCTAGGGATCTAGAAAACAGTTTTCTTTTTTTAAAACATGTCCTATATCCTGAGTTATTTAAGAACCAAACCTCTGCTGAAATTCCTAGCTAATATGTCACATTATTTTCAGCGAGACAGGCTCCTCTGATTTAGCTTTTACTCTAGTAAGCAAAATAATCAACCCTAGATAGTGAAATTAATAGTTTTTATAACTGTACAGATGAACCTTCTACCTTATTAACGATGTTAACTTTGGCAGTATAGATGAGATGTAACCCTAAAGTGACGCTTGTGTCTGGTTTAAGGACACTCACTATTGTGGTCATAATTTAGGTAACAGCTTGGAAAATCATTACTAGGCTGGGTACGATGACACAGGCCTGTAATCCTAGTACTTGGGAGGCTGAGGCAGGAGAACTGGTGTGAGTTTCAGGCCAGCCTGGGCTACAAAGTGAGTTCAAGAACAGCCTGAACTGCAGAAAGAAACCCTGTCTCAAAGAGACAAAGAAAAATAGGAAGAAAGGAGAGAAAATTACTAATATCTATGAAGTCCCTTGAAACAGAGCTACTAAATAAATAAAAAGAACTTATCATTTGTAGACTATTTTTATCTAAAAGAAACTGTCTTTGGGAGAAGATACTGAAGAGGTTTTGCCAGTAAGAATGTAAGAATCCTAGTAGGGAAACCAGGACAAGCGCACATGACCTGTCTAGAGCGCAATTAACAAGTGAGATTTCACGTGTTGCACGTCTGAAAAAAGTTCAAAGAAAGGACAGGTCAGTCATTCAGCTTATATTCTTTGGAGACATTAAACCAGAAGCGGGTGTAACAGAGTCCCAGCCAACTAGAATTCAGACGCGAGAGGATTGCGTGAGTCCAGGAGTTTAAGATCAGCGCAAGCAATTCAGCAAGACCCCAACTGAAAAAAGAAAGAGGAGCACAATGAAGGACATGGAATGTAAAGCTGGACACTGGAAACACAGAGTAAGGTTCGGAATAAGCAGAACGAAGCGACGTTTTCCTTAGGGAGGAGACGTGGATCCGTGCGGAGGAAGAATTCGTGTGCGCGCAGCAGGTCTTGTTGCGTGGATTACTTAACAGAGTTTTCTACTCTTTTTGCCCTTGTCTGCCTCTCTTTAGGGTCTAGAAAAGCTAAAATTTCTCCCAGACTCCCAGCAAGAGGTGATCATACAACCGTAAGATTTTGTTCCGGGCCATACTTCCTATGAAGAGAATTCTGCTTGGGATATTTTGCAGTGTTTGCTTTCTTGATAAAAGGGACGGCTGTGGTTTATAGCACTCTTTCTCCTCTCCATGTTTCCTGGTTGAATACGAACAGGGTGGCAGGCGCTGCGGCTGTCACCCTATGACCACGAAGGAGATGTCTCATTCATGGAACAAAGCCTAGACGTTGTTGATTTACTAGATCAGTCCAGCAGCCACTCACTTTCCAACTTCTGATTTTAGAACAAGAAAGCAAAAACTCATTCACATAAGCCATTGTAGATTTTTTTTTTAATTACTTTCAGGAAGAGGCAATTCTCCCTGATAAAACACACTAGAAGAAGAACAAAAACCTCTGAGTGAGAAAAGAAGAAAAAAACATCCTGGCAGAAACAAAAGATTGTCTGGGAGAGCTAGATAGATTATTCAGAGCAAAAGAATCTATTCTTGAAACTGTGTGCAATGAGAAGCTGTGAAATATTATCCAAGGGGAGAAACAGAAAAAAACATTTAGCGTAAATCTTACCAACTAGAAAGATCATTCTGCAATGTGGAGGAGAATTGGATGAACTAGTAGCAGCACATTCAGTACTGAGTAGGAACATCATATAGTAAATTGAAACTACCTTTTGATATTGTAATTCAGAATTTAAACTAACCAGAAAGGTGTCATGAGTTTTTATCCTGTGCAAGGTATGGGTTCTATGTACATGTACAAATCCATGCAAAGAATGTAAACATTATGTACTGCAAACATGTACTAATAATAAAAGATGAAATTTGCAGGAGGATTCAAAGCATAAAATTTTTGTGTTTGCTTTTGCATCTCTAACATGGTCTCATTTCCATGGAGTGGTAGTCAGCAAACCTTTCCTATCAAGTGCCACTAAGCAAACATTTTTAGGATTTGTGAACCAGATAGTCTCTGTTGCAACTAATTACCTCAGCTGCTGTAGAGCAAAAGCAGCCACAGACAATATATAAATATTAAGGAAGATGACTGTGTTCTGATAAAAGTGTATTTGCAGAAATAGGTCACAGGATGGGTTTATAATCTGACAATGCCCAACCTAGAGCATTGAAAGTCATTTTCTTAAAGTGGAGAAGGGCCATGGAATAAATCAGGGTTGAATTTAATGTGCATCTACACAAGAGTCAGCCCTACTCTTTAAAATGTAAATAGTTTTTTGTATTTTCTGTAATTTTAGGGTCTTGCTGATGAATAAACTCTACCTAGGATCAGTAATGTTTAAAACAGGCCTTATATCATAAAGATTTCTTAAACATAAGATTGAGGTTGTAGCTCAGTGGTAGGATATGTGCTGAGTATGTGCAGGGCCTAGGTTCAATCCCCAGCTACACACACACACACACACACACACACACACACACACAAATTTGCTTGCAACTTTAAAAATTTATCATTTGGATAACTTTTAATGCAACCTAAGATTATTTTGATTTTCTTCATTAATATAGTTTATCACAATGACTATTACAGAATGTCTTAAAACTGTATTTCTTATTAAATATCCTCTAATTCAAACGTGTAATTGCATTTTATTTTTATATTTTTCCCAGTAATTTAAATATCTACTTAGTTACTTCATCTTAACTATCAATTTCCCATGTTAGTTAAGAGAGTCTAGATCTGCATTAAAAATTATGGTCCACACTTCTGTGGCAAAACACAATGAACTTTGTTTCTACCTGCAGAAAACTCTATAAGGCAGAATTTGGTGACTCACAGGTTCGTCTTGTAGCTTTGGCATCTGAAATCCCTAATGTAGAGGTGCCTGAGGAAGGACAATGAGATCACCGCCATTTCTATGCTCTGGTCTGGAAATTACACATGTTGCTCCTCTTTATAGCCAGGTAACTAGAACTCGTCACAGTGCCCCGAACAAACCACCTGATGGTCTGGGAAATGTCATCTGCTTATGTGATAAATGGCACTTAGAAAACATGTACCATTGTCTCTGTCATACTTTTATTCCGTTGTTTAAAAAGCCATAAAAGAGTCAATTTGTAGTATTTTGATTGAGGTTTAAATTTCATGGTGTTTGAATAACGCAAATAATATATAATAATGGAAACATAAGATGAGCATGTTAAAAGTTGAAGGCTTTGTTCCATATTCAATAGCTGTGTTATAAATCACTAAAAAAGGATTACTTGAGCGTTGGAGAACTTGTACTACGGAATGTGATTTCTATTCTGAGGTCCTATTACTTACTAAACACAAATCAAATAGTATATGGTGGAGTAGTGAGTTTTTATTCTAATCTACTCTCTGTAAGAATTTTGTGATCATCCTTAGCTATAGTTAAGGGAACTAAACCTCTGTTCTAAAGCATCTTTTAACTTTTATCCCTCAGTTGTATTAAACCGTTCAAGTCTTACACAATTACCGTTTCCACTGATCTGCTGTGTGATACTGTTTCTTTAGATAAGAGCCCTTATTGCTATTTGCTGGATATCTTAAAATCTTTGATGATGTACATCCTGAGATCACTTCAGGCATAACGTCTTTATCAGTTGGGTTGCTAAGATGATCCTACTTCCATCTAATGAACTACGTGAAGATGGCTGCCAGCTTTGGGTGTGAATCCAGAGGCAGCAGACTGTTACCATGAGCTGCCCCTTCTCTGTACAGGGCCTGCTCACTCTGTAGATTTACACTGGCTTTTCTACCAGGTTTAGGACTATATTTAGCCTCTTTGGCTCAGTAATTCTCCCCAGAGAGGCATAGATTTTTGAGTTTAGAATTGAGAATTAGGATGTGTGGAGGTAAGGGCAGTGGGTGTAGGGTGGTTATGGTAAGAAAACCGACATTTGGTACTATAACAATGTAATGTAATAGTTTAAAAAACAGTGCTTTATAAACTCCTGAAAGTAAATTCAACCATCTTCTTGGCTGCTGGGAATATACTAACATTGGTGACTTGCAGCAGGGGTGAGAATTGCATTTTTAAAATAAGTTGGATGGCACTTTTAAATTTATCAAAAGAGGTATTGGGAGTAAAATGTGAATTTTTTGAAAAGAAAAGGCTGAGAATAGAGGTATGAGGGTGAGTCAAACAGCAGGAATGCAGAGCAGCAAGCGAGGGATGACATCAAGAACTGAAAATATCGCTAGGAAAATTTTTAAAATACTACCAAAAAAAGGCGTTTGGTATGGCGGTGTATGCCTGTCATTCCAGGAGGCTGAGGCAGGAGAATGGGAAGTGCAAGCACAGTATGGACTATTTCATGACTTAGTAAAATCTTACCTCATAATGAAAGATTGAAAAGGGTTGGAGAGGAAGCTCAATCGAAGGTCCTGTGTTCAATCCCCAGCATTACCAAATGTGTGTGTGTGTGTGTGTGTGTGTGCGTGCGTGCGTGCGTGCGTGCGTGCGTGCACGCACACACACACACACACACACACACACACACATACTGGATATACCAGGCCTGTGTGAGATAGGAACTCAAGTCATTTTATTAGCATGTGAACAGATGGCTGATAAAAGTTTGGGTCACTAGAGTTGCGTTTATGTTTGAAGAGATAACAGAACCTACTGTATGGCCAAAATAATAAGCCCATGTAAGCTTTGACTTCATCTATAGTCAGAGGATGGATAACAGCCAAGATCTGTTCTATTAAAAATGCTGTCATCTTCTGAGAATCTGCTTTCACAAAGTCAAATGATTAGCTAATACTCAATGAACAAACATTCCTCCAACTCAACTTATGATCAAGGCTATCAGTGTTACAAAAACAGAATAAAGACTTCCAGTCTTCAAAGGATTAAAAAATCTTTTTATTGTTTTAGATCTTTATTTTAAAGAGAAAAGAACAAAAAATAACAAAAACAAAACAACACAAAAACTGTAAAAATGATACAGAATTTCAAAACAAGATGATAGGAAATCAACAATGGCTGTATTACTTATTGTTATATTCAAAGTAGTTGCTCAGATCACTAGATACAGGCATGCACGATTGATCACACCGTTAAACATTTACTATTCCTTTCAATAAACCAATAGAAACTAGTAGTACAATTATCTTAGCTGTCTTGTGTGTGTTTTTGTGTATATGTTTCTCTTCTTTTTCTGCTTTTCCTCATCCCAGTTGTTTTTAGTTTTTAAACTGTCTTTATTAGTACATGTTTTCAGTACATATTTAAATTCATTATGGGGAATTGGTACATGTATGTAAGATAGTTACAGATTTCTTTGGGAAGACAAGATATTGCAAATAATGCAAAATGTAGACGATTTTGTATTTGAAACAGGGCCAGGTAAACTTGTGCTAGCAGGCCAAAAGTGGCCTGGCACTTGTTCTGTAAATAAAACTTTACTAGTACTTAGTCAGACCCCCCTCTCACATCACAAAGGGCAGAGGTGAATACAATATGCATTCCCCAAAATATTTATGAATAATGTATGGAAAAAGTTTGCCCCCACTCAACATTGGAGTGTCCAAATGTCACAAAACAAATGAGTCAATTCCACAAGGGGAATAGATAGAATAAAACTGTTGGAGTTGAGAG
Source organism: Dinomys branickii (assembly GCA_004027595.1). Taxonomy (NCBI): domain Eukaryota; kingdom Metazoa; phylum Chordata; class Mammalia; order Rodentia; family Dinomyidae; genus Dinomys; species Dinomys branickii. The sequence goes on along the minus strand of PVLD010000115.1, from coordinate 341,800 downwards.
GCCTGGTTATGACAGCTTCAGGGTTCCACAGTGAGGTCCAGGATGCAGATGGAGCACAGGAGAGCTCAGGTAAGAAAAAAGAAAGTGTGGAACCAGGAGCTCCTCACCATAATTAGTAAGAAAAGGCTGACAGTAATTTCCTGTTGCTTTTATTGTATCAATTTCTTAATGTTCTTACTATGCTGACCCTTCAAAATAATTTGGAAAAATTCCTAATCTTTTAAAATATTCACCACACTGTTGCTGCAAAATCAACATTGATTAAAAATTTACCATCCTTTCTTGAGAAGCAGAAAATACTTCTGAATAAATGGAATTTTGTGATTCACTGTAAAGATAATGAGAGGAATATATAAATGAGTTGCAAGGAAAATGAAGAGCTGAAAATCTAGAGTTAGAATTAAAACATCAATATTTATTGTGTTTTGATTGATATATTTCTATTACTATTCACTGTAGACCACCGTAATTCATAACCAACATAATCTTGATAAATGAATATAGTAATTGCTCCAGTTCCAGGCCATAGTTGTTTTCCCCGTATGAAACCTTGCTTTTGAGATGAAACAGGTAAGATTACCTTGGTGCCCTTAACTAGTTCTAAGTACTGTTGCAGTCAGACACTGTAAGCCACTCCATCAGTCCTGCTCGCACCCACATAATTTTTCAAGTTCCAGAATTTTCCTTGCACTTCTCCCCTACTCCAATCCAAATTGACTTTCCTATATTAGCATATCTTGTACCTTGGGGGTTTTATTACTTGACAAAAATTAGGAAGTGAGTTAATTCAACCTTTGTATTTGTTTGTTTGAGATAGTGCCTCACTATGTTTTCCAGAACAATCTTTAACTAGCCCAGGCTGGCCTTGAACTCTTGATCATCCTGCTTTAATCTACTGAGAACCAGAATTACAAACACATGCTGGTGTACCTGGCTTCAGTTCATTACACTTTCACTAAACATCTACATGGTTTATGATACAGTACTAGGATATGGGAGATTTTATTCACTCCTAAAACTTCTTCCGTGCTTGGTGATGTGCTCATCCCCGAAGAAAGCAATAGGTAGTTTATGAATAACTTGGGGTGTGTCACCAAAGGTGGTCTAAGAGTGATCTCCAGGCATTTATTAAAATATGCAGTTGCTTATTAAAAATTTACCAGTGTAGCCTCCAAAACAAGCGTCCTCCGCAGAGCTACTTGATTTTAGTGTACTCCTTTATTTCTTTGTATTACGGCTGCGGGAGATAATTCTTTCATTTGAGGCATCATGGATCCGAGGGTGAAAACGGTCCACCTTGTATAAATTTAACTGGCAGATACAGTTTTTAAACTGAGAAATTTTTTATAAACATTCAATTTCTTCATTTTCCTAAATAGACTTTACCCCTTTGTTTGAAAAGAGCCTGTGTGTTCCCTACTGTCTTGTCCCCTGGTCAGCGTTAGCCAGGTATCCTACACAACTGGCCCTTATAATCATTTGATTTAATAACTTCGACCTAGATTCAAGTGAATAACTATATTTTTTTAAAAAGAAAAGAAAACCTCTGCTAATATTATCCTAGTTTATCTGTGTGCCAAGAAGCATCAGGCTAGGATTTTATTCTATGTACACTCTCTGAAAAGTCTTACTCAGTGTGGGGACTTAAGATTGTGAAGCAGAAAGTAGACAAGATACTTGGGCAGATGGTCCTTTTCAGTCTTGTAGCTCACAAAAGCTTGGTTTGACCTGCTGAACACAGATATCAGGAAACAGAATTGAAATCTCATTTCTTTCTAAATCTAGCATTTCTATAGCGATTGTCACCATGGTATACTGATGTGTTCTGACAGGGGAAATTTCACTTTTCAAAGAATGTGGTAATGAGGGAAAGAGAATCTCCTTCCATACCTAACCTTGGAGGCATTTCTTTAATGAAGAACTTGGAAACGTATGTAGGACAGAAGCTCCAACATGGTGACCCAATTTAGTCTGGTGTGCTGCTCACCTAGTGGTCTATGCAGATATAAAAGGTACGCTTATGCCCTTCTGGAGCCTTTCTGTGAGGGCTGAATGAGGAAATTCCAAAAACCTGTTATAGTTTAAAGGGTAGGAGATTGGGGCATGATTTTCTTGTGACCTGAAGCAAGTTCCTGATATTCAGTAATTCTGTTTATGTCTCTTAAACTGGGAATGATTGTTGCAATATTTACTCTACCAAGTTGCTGTGAGGATTAAATGAGATTAATATGGACAAGTGAGATTAATATTGAGAAAAGCTACACAAATAGTGCTAGAACTTTTGCTAGCTCCTGACTCTCACATTCAAAGATTGTTTCAGCTTTGATATTGGCAACCTGGTCATTAAGAGCCTTGCCAGCCCTCTGTACACACTAAGGGAAGTCCATATATGGACACAGTAAGAAGCTGGCCATTTGCAAACCAAGAAGAAGCCTTGAATAAGAGCCAGTTAGTCTTGATGTTAGACTTCCCAGCCTATAGAACTATGAAGAATAAATTTCTGCTGTTTAAGATCCTTGTCTATAACCTTTTGTTATAGCAGCCCAACCTAAGAAAAAACTGACCTCATTTTCCGTAGCTCCCCATCCAAAAAAGCAAATTTTCCCACAATGCCTATTGTTAGTGAGAGCTGCTTTTGACAAATTTCAGGATTGCATGTAACAAACCGATGTGTGGAAACCCTTCTGAGTGGCACCCAAGCACCTCACACTGCTGCAGGTCTGTAAACTCTATCCTGGAGCTGAGCTAAGGGATAAAAAGTCACTTCTGGGATAGCAGAGGATGAATGTGTCTCTTTAGAACAGGTATTTATACCAACATTTTGCAGAATACTTATAAATTATTAGCATGCATATTGATGGTGAATATCTAGACACTGTACCTATGACAAGGACTTAGACATGATTTTTTAATCCAGGTTTCTTCCCTCTACTTTTTAATTGAAATGAATAAGATGCATTACATCTTATATGAATCACATGAACTACAATGTTTTCCATTAGAAATTAGAATTAGAGATGAATTGAAAACCTTACGGAAGACAAGCAAGTAATATGATTATGAGAAATAAGTCAAATGAAATAAGACAGGACAGGTGGAGGTTCTAGCCAGCTGGAGAGGTCTTGCCTCAATCCTAAGGATTCCATGTGAGCCCAGTAGTATCAGACCATCTGACTTTTTGAGAGGTTGGAAAGATGGAAGTTTTGTATTAAATTTTCCATTGACTAAGTACTGTAGTTTATCTCTTTTTTAAAAAAAATACTGTACAAATCACACAAAACATGTCTGTTTACTTGATTTAGTATATTGGTTCAGATTAAGCTAGGTTTATTTGCTTTTGTGTGCGTTTGAAACAGGGTCTCACTAGCTGTTTAGGCTGGACTTGAATTCACTATGTAGCTAGCCTAGGCTAGCTTCAGACTCAGGGCAATCTTCCTACTTCTGCTTTCCAAGTGTTGAACTATAGGTGTGTCCCTAGCCTTAGACTTGGATTTAATATCCTAAATTAGTTTAGAGCTTGTGACTGCAGCTCTATGTAACCCCAATAATAGTATTTAAAACCAGTACTATGTGCTATTTGATTAAAACTTATTTTCCCATTTCATAAAGAGGCTTCCCTCAAATATAACATGAACCAGTTTAACCTTCAAATTTATATGACCCATCCTAAGTTGCTCCATGAAGATTTTTGCAAGCTGTTACTGAGTTTTAAATATTTAATCTAAAATCATGGAATGTTTGACTTAAAATTAAAAATTTATATAAATACCCTTGTTAGCACTGTTGTAGGTTGTGGGATCATTTTATTAAATTCTATAAATTTCTTTATGAAACTCCAAGTATATTAGGATAATTGTTAATTTTTAACAGGAATAGGAAGATGAAAACTGTAATAAATGTAAAAACTTGGAAGGAGCTCACTGTAGGTCCAGGTACTGTACTGTTCTAATTGCTTTAAGTGAGTTAATTTGATACTTTCAACACCCTGTAGAAGTAAGAGCCATTATGAATGCCGCTTCACTGAAGAGATAGCAGAGACATTACACGTGCCCAAGTCACACAGCTAGAAGGAGGCACTTATTCATGCACCCTGCACTTACCTGCTCTTCTACAGTAAGTGACCTGACTGGTATTTTGTTTGGATGATGAAGCATTTGGTAGTCTCTAAAGTCTCTTCTTAGCACAGCCTACTTAGTTTACCAAGCCTTCAAAATAGGTAACTAAATACAGGTAGCATATTCTTAAAAAACATGAACATTTCAAAATGTGAACTTTTTGTAAAAATTTAAAAATATATTCAATGTTCATTAATCTGTAATTTATAATTAGCATTTATTTCCATTTTGAATGTAGGCCACTATAGGCTTGGCAGTGGTACCTGAAACTATGTCACAGAAGAAATTGTGGATATTTGTAAATCAGAGTACAGTTGTCATAGGGATTTCAAAAATCATTTATTTACACTCATGGAAACTTTAAAATTTGTGATGGGGTTTGCCATTATATTTTATATTTACTGCATTAATAAGCACCTTTATTACTACCTAACAAATTTGTTTTAATATGAATAATTTCGATCATTGGACTTTATATTAACTAGTTTTCTTTATGATTCTGTTGATTTATTTGTTTGTCTTTTGGTAGTGTTGGGAGAGAACCCAGGGCCTCACTTATGCTAGACAAGCACTGAGTGACAGTTTCTAGCCCACCCTATGTGTTTCATTGTGTACATTCAATGTTCTTTCAGAGAAAGAATCCATTGATTTCACTATAGCGTTATAGTGCCAAAGGGGCCCCTAACACAAGAAAGGAAGCTGTGCTACTGCCTCCTCCCTGCACTTGCCTTTCCCTGTCCATGTATTAGCTCCGTTCAGCCGATTTGAATAAATGCCAGTGGACTGCTGTGTGCTGGGCTCACTTTGTAGAACCACTGATCTTCATTTGACCTTGAAATCTAGGAAATCTGCACAATCTTCCCAGGCAGATGCTTCCCAGAATCTTCATATCTGGGCTGCCTTTGATCACTGAAACACACCCATTTACCTGTCAGTCTTTTGCATTCTGAGGGGAACTCAAGGCCCTCCTCATTCTTACCTGCATCTCCTCTTCTCAATCCTAAAGTTCCTCTTATTTTTTTTTGAAACTCATGCAGGAATGCACTTCCTGATGTAGAAGAGGAACATCATACCTTTGAAAAACCAGTAAGAGTTTGCACTTTATGGTATTACATTCTGCACCTGCAATGTGCGAATAACTTTTCCTGTCTGACTATAGAAGAGTGGTAGATCAATGCCTGGGTTCTATTTGTCAATAGCAATTGTACAATCTAAGCTAGGTTCACCCCTACTCTCGGGATGAAAAACAAACAATACAGTCCTGGATACGGTCCAATTAGGCATGAAACATTAGGAAGTTTTGCTATAAACCATTTCTCTAAAAATAAACACATATGGTTTTCAAATTCGGTCATGACAGAGAAGCTAGAGCAAAAAAAGGAGGACATTGTATATAAAACAACTGTTACCAGCATGTCATAGCAGGCCATGAATTGGAACAGGGCTTTTAGAAACTCTTATTCCTGAGGGAAAGGCTGGGATAGTTTTAGGAGCAGCTGAGGAATAAGGATGAGTTTTACTAGGCTAAGGAGACAAAAGAGAGGTTTTGGGGGTTGCCTGAGTGAGAGCCGAAGGACAAAGTTTTAGAGAGGAACAATCTTCAGAGAAAGATTGAAAAACCTGCACATGATTTCATCTCAAATTTCAAGCTGAATTCTAAACTGAATATGTGCAGGATGAGACTTTCAAGAAAATCAGCACAAAACAGTACCTGAGAGGCTTAGGAGCTGAGGGAATATGTATATGTATATATATGTATATATACATATATATGTATGTATATGTGTGTGTGTGTGTGTGTATATATATATATATATATGATTAAATAGCACACATATATATTAAAACAAAGCAAAATAAACCTCTAACCAAGCTAGGAATGATGACTGAGGCCTGTACTCCCAGCATTCTGGGAGGCTGAGGCAAATGGATTGCAAGTTTGAGCCCAGCCTGGGCAATTTGGTGAATTAGCAAGATCTTGTCTCAAAATCAACAAATAAGAAACGGGCTAAAAATTTAATTCAGTGCAAAGGCCCTGGGTTCAATTCCCTAGTACCATAAAGAAACAAAAAAAAAAACCCCAAAGCAACAGCAAAAACTCTCTAATCCTAAAAGAAAAAGCAATTGGATTGCATTAAAATTAAGACATGTGATTTATTTACAAAGTCATAAAAATATTTTCCTTCTAGAAGTTGTCTTGGTTACTTTTTTTCTCGTTGCTGAAACAAATACCCAGCGCCCAAAATGAAGAAAGGAAAGGTTTATTTGGCTTACAGTTTGTGGAGGTTTCAGTACATACTTGGCTGGTTCAGAGGCACAGAGGTACACGGCAGAGGGCAAACGGTCATGGCGGCAGAACACACCAAAAGCTACAGTAAAAGCAGCAAAGCAGCCTCTTTCTACCATGTAAGCAGGCTACCCCCCCCCCAGGGGGCGTGTAGGACTCATATAATCTTCATGCCTTCCTCTTCCCCAGGCTCAGGGTGTATACAAAGTAAGCACCCTGGCTTCCTGCTGAGTCACTCAGCCAAACCTCTAGACTCCCCAAGTTGACACAATGTATCAACTGTAACAGAAGTGTTATTGTTTTACTTTTCATTTTTCATGTATAAATATGGTTATGTTTTTGCTCTTTTTTTATAGCTCTAACTATGCTTTTGTAGAGAAAACAGAATAATGCAATGTGGGGTTTTTTTATATCCCTTTAACCACTGCTCAAAGTTAGGGAATCTGAAACGGGTTCAGTTCAGTCACCTGCTATGACTTCCTCCACTGCCAACACTTCAAATCTGAAAATCTGGGACTGGAGTTTTCTGTAGGCATCTATGGCTAATCTGAGTGTGGGGGTGGGCCTATCCCAGCTGAAAAGTGTCAGGCCAAGTTGTTTTGTGGTGGCACTGTGTCTTATGCCTTGTTTTGTGATAGCGTTTTTGTGAATGGTCAATCATGAGGAGGTAGTGGTTGAAAGTAAACAAAGGAAGGCCCTTAGCATGTGTCCAAGGGGGAGAAGGACAGCGGGGAAACACATCCTGTTTTGATTGTTAAAAAGAGGTTAATACTGAAACTGATAAACAATGAATATTAAGTGATGTTGCCTTGGTAAAGTGGATTTGACTGTGATAGTAACAGCCAGTACATGGTTGCCTCTGTTTTTTCCATAAAGAAAACATATTTATTGTATTGCTAACATAAAAAATTTCCAGTAGTAAAATGGTTTTTGCCAGAATAAAACATTCCAGATGGCTTAAACTTTAACGCTGATTTGTCAGAAGTACTTTTTTATTCTATAAGTGATCTTACCTTACTCAGAATGTAAATAGCAATACCAATGTTTTGTCTTTAATTTTTAAAATCTAAATATAATTTAGCATGACATATAACACTGTTTTATAAATATTGTGAATCATTATGTTTTACTTTATCTGTTATTCGTCTCCTGCTATCTTAACTTTTTTCAAATATCATCACATTTGCAGGTGAATTTAAATAAGCCCAGCTGATCTGAATTAATAAAGAAACCATCTTAATGGACAAAAGTAACTACATAGTGTTTTCAAGTGCGATTTGGGGGCAGTGTAAGGTGAAATTTATGTCTCAAAACCCCAAGGCATTAGAAGCTTTATTAACTTAGTATATATCAAGTAAGTATGATTGTCTGGAGAATGTTGATGCATTGCTTTATATCACAATTATACATAGGAGAATCATTCATTTATGGCTTTTTTCTACTCCTGCACCCTGAATCAATCATAAATGCCATCTGCATATATATGAAGATTGAAAGGAATCATCTGAGATTCCTTATCCTTCAATCATTACACTTCCTTTTGTAATATTAAACAATACATACTTTATAATGAAAATGAAATTTTAGCTTTGGTTTTCTAGCTGGCTCCAGACTTGTAATCAGAGAAGGAAAAAGGCCTGATCTCACAACCTATTTATGCAGTTTTTAAACTTTCTAAGAAAAATAAAGCTCTGCTATAATTAATACCTAATGGTATAAACATCCCTGCCTTGCTGGTTGCCTAGTAACTGTATACACTGCAGGCTTGTGGGGCTACTAAAGAATCTGAATAAACAGCAATATTCAGATCTATTTCCAATGCAGGTGGATGAGGAGCAGCAGTGGGCTAGATTCTTTCGCTAATTTTTTTTCCATAATGGTTTTGCACTAAAATATCCTTTTATCCTATAGAACTTACTTTTGCAAATGATTTCTTCAGATAAGGGGCCAAACCAAAGAAGTTTAAATGGTTTAAATTTAAAAACGATTTAAGAGAAGTGAACCCACTCTACTCTGTATCAGCCCAAAGTCAGCGACTGGGTCAAGGAATAATGTTCTTATTCCATCTTTAGCTGTTCAATAAAATATGATACATGGACATCATTTTAGCGACTGCATGAGAAGATACAGTTGCTGGTTAAAGGTGCTATGAGGAAGGGTTAGGGGTCTCTTACACACCAGATTTAATTTCCTAGTAATGTTTTTCTTTAATGTCGGTAAACTTAGTTTGCCTTGCCTTGGCACAGAGCAACTCCATTTGGTGGAGGAGGCCTTCTAAATTCAGAGGTTGTTGACAAGGGTGTCTAACTAGATGTGAATTAAGTTTATTGAATAAAACCCACAAAGAACCTGCCACATGTAGATAATGGCAAGTTACCTATTAGGGAATGTAGTTAGGCCGTATGATAACTCATTTCTGGCAATGTTTTGATTTCAAAGACGTGTGTTAGATACACAGCACTGGGAGTACCTCTGTACTCTTTGTTACAGAATTCCTGATGTCAAGATTTGGGACTTCCTAGGTTGGTTGTCTCCATGTGGCCTGGAGAAATAAGTGTGGGCTGGAATATTTAAAATGTATAACTATAGCCTTTTGGATATAGTCAGAAATAATTTACAACTCAGTAATTTTATCATTTGGCAATACAGAGATATAACATATGGTTTGCTCTCTGTAATTAACATAAATGCTGTCATTTGAGTGAGATAAAGGATTATCTTGTCCCCTGATGGAAATTGTTTTAGGAATGTATGTCTGTTACTTTATCTTTTCACACGGAAGGAGGAATCCTGTTGCATCATTATGTACAGCTCTCTCTCTTGGTTTTCTGGGTTGGACGAGGTGGCTGGTAAGGACAAGGCTATGGTTTAATTGGAAAACCACTTGGTTCTTCAACCACTGTCTGCATTCCTGAAGGACTCATTTCTCCGCTTTTAAAAGAGATTCTTGTAGAGTGAGTGATAGGTCCAACAAAAGCACCTCTATGCCAAGGTTGGGAAAATAGTCTCGAATTCTTTTGTCAGCCGGAAATCAGCACATCATTATGTTCAAGGAGAGAATAATGTGAATATTAGTTTCTTCCATTTGCATTATATTCAATAAAACTTTTTAGGGGGTGGCACTGGGGATTGAACCTAGAGCCATTGCTGTGAGCTATATCCCTCCTAGCTAGTTTTTTGAAGACAAGTTCTGGTTAAGTCACTAAACTGCTCAAACTGGGCTCAAACTTATGAACCTCCAGCCTCAGTGTCCCAGAATGCTGGAATTACAGGTTTGCACCTGGTTTCTCCTTCCATTTTAATGCTGAAAGGAATTTACTAAGAATGATGATTCAGATCCAGGGAAGGAGGTGCACACCTGTAATTTTAGAATTCTAGAAGGCAGAGGCAGGGGGATTGCAAGTTCCAGTCCAGCCTGAGCAATTTAGTTGCTTAGGGAGATCCTGTTTCAAAATTTTAAAATTTTTAAAAGGGCTGGATGATAGCTCAATATGAAAGTCCTGGCTGAAATCACCAGTACTGAAAAAAACAATCATAAATCATTTTAGTTACAAGGATTTCTCTTCTTTCTGTTATACTTCTGTCTCTTCTTTCACTGTCTTCAGAAATTTTCACTCTAGCTCTGAGATGTCTTTCATTGTTATTGTTTAACTGTTTAATGAAGCTTCCAAAGATTTAATTTTTGGAGCCATTAAGTCACTACCCTTTCAGATCTATTTGGTTCAACTGTAATAGAGTTCATCTTTGCGCTGCAAAGAATGTCTTTCAGAAAGAGTTAATTTGTAATTGCAACAGACGCTAATTCTTAGGAGAGAATTTAAACCAACAAGCATGCCCCTGGGGTGAAGCAGCCCTGGACCAGGTCTTAGAGTTAACTCCTACTGCACTGCTTCTGCCCACAAAGCAGAACTCTCAACAAATCTTTGGCAGTAGTGGTTTTAAGAACTAAATGCTACGGCTTCTCCTTCCCAGGTCCTGGCTTTGGGCACTTAGAAAATGTGCTGTGCTGTGGTTTTTATCTCTCTCTCTCTCTCTCTCTCTCTCTCTCTCTCTCTCTCTCTCTCTCTCTCACACATCACACACACACACACACACACACACACACACACCCTTTGCACAGGTGAGAAGGAAGAAAACTGCTCAGGGATTGGTTCCCTTCTGACTTGAGAGTCCACTTTAATTGTACTTAGACAAGTGCAATCTCTGTCTTTCCAGGGATGAGTTATGTCACTTCATGTGCCTTTTCCTTAATGCCTAAGTGAAGTCCATTCCCTTTATTTCCCTCAGAAATGAGCCAATTAATTTCTTGGGTAGAAATTCAGCAACAAGAAAAGTGATGGCATATGTATTAGAAATGCATTTTGTAAAGAACAAAGAAGGTTCTTGGTTCCAACTTCAAATATTGACTATCAGTTCAACATCTTTTACTGGCAAATGCATTTATTAGATACGGAATCTAGGTAATCTAATATTGAGCAACTGCAGAGAACATTTCATTTCGTAGAGGGATATAGCAAACAGGGTTGAGATAAGCTACAGGTGTCTCTAACCTCTGACCCTTAACCCTAGGGTTCCAGGTGAAAGTTGTTTCTTGACCTTTCTTTTGAGAGGGAGCTACTTGAGCTTTTATTGATCGACCCCTGTCAGGATTTCCCCCCTTGGTTTGTGTCATTTTTGGATCCAACTTACAGAGTGAAGCAATCAGTGTCAAAACCTTTCCTTAGGATTTCACCCAGGAGGAGCAGGGGAAGAAAGCTTTGATCTGTAAATGGACTAAACATTCCAGTCGTCTTTCAGAATCAAGTGCAGGATTTGGTTATGGTTGACTGCTTTTTTGAGACAGCCTGAACGCCTCAATTTGATTTTTTGCTTTCAACACATTTTTAGGGCTCTGAAGATTTGGGAAGGGCTGTACCATATGGCTTGATAAGGTGGTAGATTTTTCACATTCTGGAATTGGCAGGAAAGGGAAGATTAAGCTTTTGGGCCTAACTCATGAAAAATCTTGAGCCCTGGATCTCCCTAGAGTAAATTTTAACAAAGGTTCTGTGCGCGTGTGAATGTGTGTGCGTCCTTGTGTCCTCATACGTACAGGAAGGCAGTCTTTCGACTGTCACAAGTGGAGGGTTTCCTGCCGTGACACTCAGTACTACCTCTCTCAGGTGGTCAGTTTTGGAGAAGAGGCCGCCGAGGTCAAGGAACAGAAAAGGGGCCCCTTCCGTCCTGAAAAGGCGCTGTATAGAAAGGCACCAGCTGAGGGGCACTGACGGGTAACGGAGGCGTGCTCCTCATTCGGGAGCTGATGGTTGTGAAGAAGGTCTGAATCCCACCGCTGCATAAACAAAGCCAGATGTATATGTACGCAGGGCGCTCAGCACTCTGGCGGCAAGGACCCTAAGAAAGGGGTGCTTCTGTGCGCGTTCGCAGGGTACAGCGGGAGCGGAAGCGGAGGACGCGGGGTGCTCGGCCTCACCGAGAGCAGGGTCAGAGGGCGGGCGGAGGCTCGCCGCGAGGGGCCGGGGCGCCGCCCGCCTCCGCCCTCGGAGCCTGCGCTGCGCCGTGCGCGGACCCGGCCCGGGTCGTGGCCCGCCCGCTCGCTCGCGGCGCGGTGCCGACGGGGGGCGGGGCGGCTGCGCAGCCGGCGCGCGGCGGGTTAACGGCGGGGGCGGCGGCGAGAGGCGGAGGGAGCGCGACTGCCGCCGGCTGCGAGGCTCCGAGGCTGCGAGGCTGCGGGCTCCGGGCTCCGGACTCCGAGTGCCGGCCGCGCGGAGAGGGCTGAGCGCCGCCGCGAGCTCGCTTTCGGATCCGCGCCGGAGGAAGATGGCGACGGACGGCGCGACCTGCGAGCCCGACTCGCCCCGCGCCCCGGAGGACGCGGCTGCGGCCACGGCGGAGGCGGCGGTAACCGCGGTCCCGGGCGGGCGGGCGGAGGGACCTGCTGGGGCCGGCCCGCGTCCCGGGCGCCCTCGGCCCAGACCCTCCGCGCATGCTGTCCCCGGGCTTGGCGCTTCCCTTCGTGTCCCTTCGAGGTGCCCCGACAGCCACGGCGGGTTCGAGCGGGCCGGGACGGCCGCAGGGCGGGGGCCCCGGGTCCTGTGCGACCCCGCGTCCGCCCCTCGGCCCCAGGCGTCCCGCCCATTGTCCTCCCGGCCGCGCGGGGCCGTCGCGGGGTGCCTGGCACCTCCGCCGGACCAGAGGGCGGCGTCGCCTGGCCGGAGTGGGGCTGCCCATTGTGTGTGTGCGTGTGTGTGTGCGTGTGTGTGTTCGCGTGTGTGTTCGCGCGCGCATGCCTTCCTCTGCTTGGGGAGGCCCCGGGCGCCAGCCTCGCGGGTCCTAGCTGCCTTCTGCGACCCACTAGCGGTGGCTGTGGCTTCCCGAGGCGGTGCCGGCCGGGGTGGAGGGTCTGCACTTGGTTTTTATGCTATTCACCTTCGCTCGGTTCTAGAAGCCGAATCCGCCTCCATCCCTAGCTGGTCCTGGTTTTGGCACCCTGAATATCCCCGACCACAGGGACGAGTGGGTGGTTTTCAACTCCTACGGATCTGGTGGAGGCTGGACCCACGTTTTCTAGGTGGAAAACGTTCTTGAGGTTTGGGCTTCGCAGGATTTGCAAAGCTCTGCAAAGGGAGGCCGATCTGGGGAGCGCCTCCCACCGCTCTTGGTCTGGTCTGGTAGCTCCGGCCGGGGGGTCCGAGGGGGATGCAGCTAGTGGGGCGCAAACGCCCCCTGATTCCTCCCACCACCTCGGCGAGTCCGGTGCGTGCGGGGCCGGGCCAGGCGTGAGCGCCGGAGCTGGCTCACCCTCCTCCCGCTCTGGAGGTAGGACTGCGGGCGAGGGCGAGGTCTGCAGGGAAGTATTTGAGGGGTTAGAGGAGCGGCGCCTGGAATGGGAAGAAGGAAGAGAGAGAGGCGGGGAGAGGGCTGCTGATCGGCCCATGGGAAACAAATTTGGAGCTAAAACTTTTGGGAAAATTTGAGTTTTTATTCTTTGCATGGAAAATGTGCTCTTCTAAAAGACGTCTAGTGAAACCTTTGCACTGGTGAAAGAGTTTCTTTCCGAGGTACAGTAAGGAAGCTAGCTGGCTGTTAAAACGAGGAGCCTGCCTGCGAAATGGAAAGGATTGGGCGCTTGCATCCTCACAAGATGACTAGGGAAAGGGGGAGGAGGAGGAAGAAAGGTGTGTGCCTGCTTGTTTGCCCAGAGGGCTACTTTATGTAATGATTTAGGAGGGGTTTCTTTCTGTCTCTCCATATTTTAATCATCTGACATTTAAACGCAAACATTTGCTTTACCATGTGCACCTGACATACAGATTTATTTGAGTTTAAACAGTGTCTTGGTTGCCAGGAATATTATTACACTAGCAAAGCCAGTATTCCCAACCTAATGGTTAGGATTCGGATTGTCACTGTTGTTCGTAGAAGATTTGATAATTTTACCTTTGTTAATGAAAAAAGCCGTGAAAAATCTGTGAAAATGAACCTTCTTGGTTATTTATAGAGGCACCTTTGGAGCTCCGAGATGCAGATAGTTCTTAACCTCATAGTTGTTTTTTTAAAATAACTTCTCACTTTTAAGTAAAAATTGGATAGTCTTACGTAGTGAAAATGGGCCTTTTTTAGTTTTCCTATTAGTTTTGATTTGGAAAGGTATGGTTGCCTTGTATCAGTCCCTTGACTCAGACTGACTTTTAAATTGAAAAACGAGGCAAAGGAATGGTACTTGTCATAATTGCTTTTTGCCTAATGATTTCAAAAGGCATATTATAAATTTTGAGTTCTTGTCAATAGAGGATTTATTTTAGTGGACAATTCTCTTTTTGTACTTTGGAGGAGATTTAGTTCACTTCAAATTGACTTACATATTGTGCATTTTTATATATACATTTGGCAGCAAGGAGCCAAAGGAGCCTCCAAAGCAGTAGGCTATTTTTGAACATGAATGTTTTCACCGTTTCGACTATTTAGATTGTTGCTAAGGAACAAGTTTAATTTATAGTTTTTAGTTTTGTATCATTTTCAGTAGTACTTTAAATTTGGTTTGTGGTTCTTGTTAGCAGTGTAAATACCAAAAGTGTAAGCGTAGTGCTGGCTAACGCTGCAGTGTTCAGTGGGGTCGTGTTAACAGTGTTGGATGTGAACTAGGGCAGGACAGCACGGTTATTTTCAGCGCCTCAGCCCAGTGGGGTGATTTTTACAGGCCACGTTGATAGTTAACGCTCTGAAAATAACTCCTCCTAAATAAGGAATATGCTAAACAGATCTTCCTCATTTTCATTGTCACCAGTAAATTCAGGAGTGAAAGGAAAATAGAGACTCTTCAGAGCTCTGTTTGGGAAGCGAACCAGTTTGTGTCATTCTTGTCTGTCTGAAGCAGCTAATGTACAAAAAGTAAACTTCGTTGTCATGGTGATGATGACAAAGTAATTTGGACGGTATTTTTAAAAAATGCGTAGCAGTGATTCTAAACAAATGAATGGCTAGCACTTTTCTTTTTCTTTCTTTTTTATTTTTAAAGAGAGGATCTAGCTGTACTTTTCAAGCCACCCTTGAATTTGATATGTAGCCTGGGCTGGTCTTGAACTCTTTATCTTCCTGCCTGGGTCTCCTGACTGCTGGGATTATAAGTTTTTACTACCGTGCCAGCCACGTTTTTGTATTTTAGGTGATAGTACTGACTGTAAATTCAGTGAAAAGAAACTTACTAGCTGAGTTCACCAACCTCTCTTAAAAAATCTAAATTTATGGCAGCTATAGAATATTCAAAGTTTCATAGAATAAATATTCAGAGGAAGTGATACAGACATACTACACAGCACTGAACACTTACTGAGACAAAGGCAAATGAGTAACGTGTTTGCTGCCCTCAGGTAACATATCACAAGTGGTAGAAATTGTCCTATACCAGGGGGTCAAATGAGACTACAGTGTCATGACAAACACAAATTTGCATTAAAAGTACTGGGAGGAAGAATCAGAGAATTCCCCATAGAAGAACCTGGAAACGTTGTAGAGAAGGATAATGTCTCAGTGGGTCTTGAGATACATGGAAGACAGTGACAGAATTTAGGAAGCAGAAAGCAGTGGATACTATGGCTGGTTCCTCATTGTTTTTTTTTTTTTTTTTTTTTTTTAAGAAAGGCACGTAAGAGATTTCAAAGATGATTATAGAGGTTTCCACTTCAGCCTCAGCTGTGTGCTTTAGAAGAAATAGCTTACAGTGTACAGAAATTGACTGAAATGTTCCCCAAAGATTAGAATGTAACCATTTTCAGTAGGATGCTTTTCAGCCTGTTTTTCTTAAATGACAGGTGCACATTTCTGCCTGCACCTATTTTGTTCGTTTGTACTGTTGCTGTTGCCATTGCCGTTGCCGTTACTATTTATCACGAGAGGAACTTTGAGGGAGAAACATCTGCCCTGTGTGTGACTGAATCCATGCCTGGGCTTGCTCACCAGTTGTTTCTGTCCTCACGTGTTGCATGTAAATTTACGAGCTGAGAAAACGTTTCACAGCCTCAGTTCTTAGCGGTTTACAGATACCTGCTGTTGGTCATGTGGACGGCAAGACAGTGGCTGTGAGGAGGTAGACTCCTTGACCAAAGAGTTGTGGGAGTTTATTTGTAAAAGAAAGTACAGGTTACTTAGCCAGTGCCTGCACATGTTCCGTAAATGTTCGTACAGCGATGAAATGTTAAAAGCCTGTCAAAAGCTGTGTCATGGTACCTAACGTTGATTGGCTAATTAGCAAAGTTCTTTGTTGCCAGAGTCCAGTGAAACCATTGGTCTGTGGTTTATAATATCTAACATAGTTAGTGTAAATCTTGAGTCAAAACGTGACCCTGATTTTTATCTTTTCCCATTTTAATTTTTATAGTTACAACCCCCCCCCCGCCCTCCTTCTAGACTGCTTTTCTCAGTGACACTTGCAATACTTTCCAGATTTACAAAGTTCTTCAGTAGTACTAGTTTTCTCTTTGGATTCTTTGTCTTCTAGGTTGGCTGGGCATAAGATGGTGGTAAGAGGGTGAATTCTCCTAATAATGGCTTAAAGCTGTGTCACCCAATGAGACATGGAGGAGGGGATGATTGATAGGTGAACAAGACAGAAATGGAGAAAAGTGTAGATACAAGAAAAGGGATTGGCAGGGACGACTGGGCAGAAAGGAGATTTGGTAAGATCTTCAAATAGTCTTTAACTGTACAGGATAGTGGAATACACTGTATTTGTTGTTGTTGTGCTAGGAATCAAACTTTGCACCTTGCACTTGCCAGGCAGGCACTTGTGCCGCTGAGCTAGACCCCCAGCCCATTATACTGTATTTGATTGGATTCATCTCTGTTGGAACTCTGTTGCAAAGCTTGAATAGCTAAAAAAGGAGACTTGCAGTTTTCTCTTTGGGGGTCAGTGAAAGAAGTGGGCAGTTGTTACCAGAGAGTACGATGATGGCATTGATATATAAAGAGTTCTTAAACTTTTTATTTTAATCCTTGTACAGTGATGGGCTCATATTAGCAATGCATAGCATGGTGTTATCAACGTAGAAATCCTGATTTTAGGGGGAAAACTACACTCCTTGAAACAATTTTTAGAAGGCAACTAATAGGTTGAGAGTTAATGTTATAGTAACGGCAGAATAGCCAAGTTAACATTGCTGTGTAAAGCAGATACTTGTTTATAGCTGACTTAGTTTTGTCACTTTTATGTTTCATTGAAAAGGTAGCAGGATGATTCCAAAGGCCTGGACGAGGTCTCCCACAGAATCATTTTCACTTCCATTTGAAAGCCAGCATGCTGACATTTGCCACCTACAGATAATTGAGACATGCATCGTAGGCTTCTTAAAGGACCATTGTTAGATCTGGATGTTCGCTTGCATGTACAGCTGATCCATGTCAGGCGGTTGGAGCATTGAAAGCTGAGTTTTGATGGAAATAGATTTGGTTTTCCTGGGATGTGGCCCTTTTCTTTCCCTGAAAAGGAAGCTGAGAAGCGATGAGAGGAGGAAAAGGGAGGTCGCTGAGCTTAATTATTACACAAATCCACCCCTGACTGAGCCAGTTCTCTGCTTTTCATTCCAGCTTTCTCTGAGTTAAAATTAGTTACATCGAATTCCCAGTTTCCCTCCTGACATTGTTTTCTTGTCAGTGTTACCATCTCCCAATTGCCGAAGAGCCTTGTCTTGGATGAAAGACCCTCGAACTTGGTGGATCTGAGGTGCATAGTAGACCCCACATCCTCAGAATGTTGTTTTAGAGGCTTCCCTGCCTTTCAGGTTACAGTGAATGACTTCTGAATTACTGAGTGATCGAGTGAATGGACAGTTACTTAGCACTTAACCAGTTGAACTCACGTAAGTTATATGGTACCTTAGTGATTTTATTCCTTATGCGTCGGACAATAGGCACTTCACACCAAAAGTTGGGCCAGTGTGTCTATACACGTCAGGTAAGATCTTGGGAAACTGTGATATTCTTCTTGTCCTGACACATCAAGCAGGGGCAAGGAAATAGTAAATAGTCATTATAAGTTTAATATGAGGAAACGCACGAGGCTGGGCATGGTTAATTGTCAAATGAAATAACACAAGAGATTCCAAGACTGAATTGAGGCCGCAAGAGATTTCTGGATTCCAGGAGGCATTCAAAAGTGGGATTCCAGCTATTTGCAGAAGAAAGATGGGAATCCAGTAGGAAGAGAAAGGGGACTCGGGGAGAGCAAAACAAGAGATACGCATCCCCTGCCATGAAAACTCTTCTGTGTAGAAAGAGGAATCAGGAGAAATAATATTAAAGCAGGAAGTAACTTCAGTGATTTTTAAATAGGTTAAAACAATGAGAAGCATGTAATTTTCTATCACGAAAAATCTTGTAATTGGCCACGTTCATATTACGCGTACTCAGAAAGCTGGATTTAATCTTTTCCATGTTAATGACAGTCTTCAATTTTTTATCATTTTGACATTTCGAGATGTTCCATTACATCCCCTTCTTTACAGCCTTTGTTCTTCCACATAAGTCTTCCATTGGGAGTTCTAAGCATTATTATTAGTGTACATCACTAAACTAGGAGGAAAATAACATTTCTGTTAACTTCTGAGCAAAGAGGCAGAATCGGTTTTTCTCGAGCACTTCTCAAAGGCATCTTGGAGAATGACCTAAATTTCCTCAGCCAGTACTTCAGTTACCCTGGTGTTACGTGACATTAGACCATTTGGGAGCTGGAGGACATTTTAGAGAGCCTTTAGTACAACAGCATTGCACTGAGTAGAAACCTGGGAACCAAACAGGTGAAACTTACTTCCCTTCTTTGCAGGTGGGTCACTAGCACATGGCCGCTGTCATTGCAGTTGATGTGCCCTCTTGGCCTTGACAAATGCAGGCACAGCCCCCTGGATTTGAAGGTGGAAGGAAGGGCTGTTGGCAGGAAGAGCCAGCAGACATGTCTGACTTTTTGTTTGGGCTGCAGGTTTTACCCAGTCACCAGAGAAGACTGATCGTTTGGGCAGAGGGCTGAGGAGCACTTGGGCACCATGGCTCAGATTCTCTCCTGAAGACTTTCTTGCAGCTAGTCAGTGTGCCAACTCCTTTGATTCTCCCAAGGGTACTGGCGAGGCTCTTTTGGCCCTATTTGGCTGTGACTGTTGAATTCCCCACATGCAGCCGGTGTATTAGAACTGGGGGGAGAGATGAGGGAATTTAGTGGTGGCCTGTGTTCAGTTCTGGCAGTTTAATGTGACTGAACTCAGCCAGTTTCTGTTCTGTCTGCTTTCCCTCTCCCTGTCTGTATGAGGAAAGCCTGAAGAATGCCTTTTACATACCACCTTGAGTAACTCAGGGCTGTGGAAACTGCTGTGTGTGAACGCTGAGTTTTGCTAGTAGTTTTGCTCACTTTTTCATTTATATATACGTATATTGTAAATAGATACATTTTAATAAACATACACTAATACAACGTATAGTAAACTAACAATACAATAATAGACGTGATTTGTTATATTCCATGAAAGAACATTTTCTGTTTCATGACCAGATGCTGAGTTAGTTTAAGTCACCATGCCAGATTTTTTACACTAGGTATTCAAAAGCACTTTTCCTGGAATACAGTACTTTTCCTGGCAATTATAATGGCATCAAAGTGGTTTTGTGGAGTTGAAATTTAGCAGGTCTGCTCAATTTTTTATTATTTTGAGTCCCTTTCTGTCATTAATAAACACTGAATTTTTGTTTTTAACTGGGAAGAATAGTGTGGAAAAAAGCTGTCAGCATATCCATTGTGATTGTGGGGAGGTCATGTTTTTACAGGCGCCTTGATGGAAATCTTAATTTTTTTATGAGGATAGCAGTATTTGGATCCATTCTGTGTTCTGTCTTGAAATTTAGATTGTCAAAGTAGTCTTTTATAAACCAATGTAGGGACAATTATTTTTGTTTTTTAACCAAGAAACAATGTTTGTTTTTTGTAACTTCAAGTACCTTTGTGTATCAGATCAGTAACATTTCTTAAAAAACAATTTTTTAAATTGGGACTTCAGCTTCTATATTTTTCTAAAAAGAGCCAAATGTGTTACATTTATTTATAAAATAGCTGAGTTTTAAGACCTCCCTCAGTTGTTTTAGACTTCCTTTTACTTTCTCAGTATTTTCAGAATGAAAATGTAAAATTATAATATGTTTATTATTGAAAACCAGGTATTAGTGTTTTCCTGGGAAAGAATACATCGTCATATAGTGAGAGACACAGAAGACAGACACGTTATAAAGTAGTGCTCAATACATCGTGATGGGAGGATTTTTGCTTTTACCATTTTATGGAACAGTTGATGGCTTAGCAAGAACCCTTGCAACAATTTTAAAAAAATGTATTTTTGTTGATACAAAGAAAAACGGAAAAGTTGGTTGCAGGGCACTTGGTAGTGACAGGAGCATGGCAAGTTCTCCTGACTGAAGTATGACGTAGAATCTTGGCAGTGTCCTTTGTAATTTATTAGTTTTTAAAATGGAATGCTTTGCGTATGAAGCATCAGAGAAACAAGGACAGTAAAATGTACAATTAATTAAAATCTTTAGAACAACCAGGAGCAACATTAAAACATTACTCTCTGAAGTACCTAGGAGTTGCAGTGTACTGCCCCATCTCAGTGGGAAAACCCAGGATACAAGTCTGTCTTTCATCGTAGTCAGTGAACTGTTTATTTGGTTTAGGCTGGTAGACTTTCAGAGCAGCTGGCTCTTAGCCAGTATCCCACTTCTCCCCACATAAAACATCTGGATTAATAATAACTGCCTGCCTTTATTTAGCACTTCCTTCGCTTACATGTACTTGTTTTATCCTCATAAGAACTTTGGAGAGTGGATGTTAGGGTTTTTATGGTATGCACGAGAAAACAAGAGACTCAGGTAAGGTGTAGAAATGCTTTTGAAAGTGCAACCCTCCATCAGCAACATCAGAAAGGCAGATTCATACCCCACCCTTCTTACTGAATCAGAATTTCTAGGAATGGGCCTAGGCATGCAGTTTTATATTTTAAGTAAAAGTGTCCAGGTGATTGTTACACGTGGCAGAGCTTTAAAACAGTTGGTTTATAAGGCTGTATGTGATAATGCCCTGTAGTGGGAACAGAAGTTGAGACCTGGTATACTGGCTTTTACTATTTACCAGGAACATCTGCAAACCTCTAAACAGTGATCTTCCAGAAACTACATAGCCATTTAGATTGATCTCTTCTTTCTCTCTTTCCTTAGGCCCTGTGTTTCTAAATAACTGCCCTATCTTGTGTATATGCGAAAAGAAACAATTAAGATAGGAAGATCTTTTTAAAATGTTTTGTTGGAGCACACCGAACACCGATCTTTCCCTTTTATAGCATCACATCCTTTTCCAAAAGGCTCCTTTGAAATGAGATACGACTCGTCCGGGTCATGTGTTGTGAGAACCCTGTGATCATTTGCATGCTTTGCTATAATGATACTGTCCTATATTCACAGGGATAACCTGGTGTGAGGCACATAAATGCAAATGTGATTCTTATTGGCTGGTTATTACAATGGCAGCCTTCAATCTGATCTTGAGGAGCCTATTCTGGAATGTTAGTACAGTGTGGTATAAAGTGTAAAGCATATGCATGTCATCCATTTGGTCATATATATATGGCTTTACTGTTTACTGGTTGCATAATCTGTGTGTTATCTGACTGAGTTGTGGTTTTCTTAACTAGAAAAATAGAGATAATGTGCTTCTGTGGATTGGAATTGGTTCCTTGAATACTTTGGAAACCATTCAATGCTATACAGATGCGAATTATTGTTCTGGAGTGAGGAGTAGCTTCTGAGGTCAGGTGCACAGAGAGATTTGAGGATGAATGTGTCTGAGTTTGTCAGATGAGACTCTCCCCAGAGGACAGGTGGAGGACCTCAGGCTTTGGGCTCCCTGAGGCCGGCTGTGAACGTACTAGCTGATCCTCCCTCTGTTCCATCTGTGAAATGGATGTCAGAAAACTGACTTGGAGAAGTTGTGAGGAAGGAAGGTAGTGTTGAAAGCAAAGGAATTGAGAATCAATGCAGCTGAAAGCCATGTGTTAGGATGCAGTCACCAGGGAAGGAATGTAGAATGTGTGGGAGGCTAGAAGAATGCAGGGAGAGAAATTGTGATCCCCCAGGATCCTGGACACCTTAAAAGGCAACTGGATCTCTGGAAGACCTACTTATTTATTCTAGCCTCTGGTCCCTAATTGGCCTGCCTTATACAATGAGAAGAAGCTAAGGAGAATTTTTCCAAGCTAAGCCTAGGAAAGTACTTTGATAACTCTATAGCAGGATTTCATAGTCACCTGATCACAAGCTCAGATTACTGTGCATGGGTAGTGGTGCAGGCTTATTGAAAGTATTTCCTAAAAACACCAAGAAAATAAAAAACAGCAAAAAATTACCTGTCTCTTTGTGTGTGTGTGTGTGTGTGTGTGTGTGTGTTGGTGGGGAAGGGTTGACAAAACGAAGAACATGTTCCTTTGAAAGCGGTAACAGTTGGTTTTGCCCATTGTTCCTTGTGAGAACATGAATCTGGGTTTACCTGGTTATTTCACATTTGAAAAGAAGTCAGTGATTGTGCTCATGCGCATGTGTGGGTGTGGGTGCGGGTGTGTGTGTGTGTGAGAGAGCGGGAGGGAGGGAGAGAGAGAGGGATTGATTTTGATTGATTGGTTTTCAGGTGGATTTTGTAATGTTGACCGAATTAAGGAGAAAAAAAATTAGGTCCAAGTAATATACATCTGTGGACCAGATTTGCTTATACGCTGCTGACCAGTGGCCTCTGCTACACAGTGCTCTGTAAACATGACCTGCTATTATTGGAGGTCCTGGAATTTATAATAACCTCCCAGGAGCCTTTCTGTTAGGCTCCTTCTAGGAATACATCTGTGTTTGCTTTGCTGCCCTGAAACCCTTCTGCCTCCAACATATACCAGATCTGTTTTGATGCAGACTCCAGGGACTTTGAATTTGTGCCACATAATTTGGAGAGATTCAGAATCCAGGCGTGCAGGTGGGCTGGAAAGTGTGTGTCCCTAGAGGAGAGATTTGAGAGAGGGTGTTAAGCAGGTCAAGGCAGAGGTTTTCTGTTGTCGGATGGTACCTCAGTGCCTCTTGCATTTACTGAACCACTGGGGTAATACCTATAGGCTATGTGTGTCTTTCTTAGGAATAGTTCTTCATGACCTTTTTTAAAATTTGTGTTGCAGAAAAAAGAATTTGATGTGGACACGCTCAGTAAATCAGAGCTGCGGATGCTCCTCAGCGTGATGGAAGGGGAGCTAGAGGCCAGAGACCTGGTCATCGAGGCCCTGCGGGTAAGAACGTTGCAGGCGTGGCCTCCTTGCTGTGTCATTTTCTTTTCTCATGGGATCAGTGGTAGAACTTCTTTTGCTTAATTTTTGAATAAGTAGATTTAAAATATTGTATCAAGTTAAAATGTACCCCTCACCCGGTGTACCAACCCAAAACCTTTGAGGCAAACACACACTGACGGTCACCAAGATGTGGGTGATAGAGGGTGAGCTGTTGACTGAGGGAGGCTGGAGAAGTCACCTGTGTTAACTCTCAAATCCTTTTCTGCTTTATGTGCTTCTTTTGTTGAAGATGTATATTTTTAGAAAATTATTGAGTCAGGATCATGTATATGAGGGCAGTGAAGAAAAATTAAGAAAAATTATTTCAAAAATACTGACAAATCTTTTCCCTTCTTATATAAATTACAAAGTTTTTAGTTTTCAGAAACTTAGAGTTAAAAGTAATTATATATGTAGTATATCTTTGTCTTGGTTACTTTTGGTTGCTAAGACAAAATACCCAACACCCCAAATTAAGGAAGGAAAGGTTTATTTAGCTTAAAGTTTGTGGAGGTTTCAGTCCAGACTTGGTTGGTTCTGAGACAGAGTGGCACATGGCAGAGGGCAAATGTTCATGGCGGCAGAGCACAGCAAAAACAACCAGAGCAAAAGGGAGGAATGGCGGCAAAGCAGCGTCTTTCTACCTTACACTGTAAATAGGCTCCCCCCACCCTCCCTGCCCTCTTTTTCCACAGGCTCACTCCCTGTACAAAGTAAGCACCCTGGCTTCCTGCTGAGTCACTCAGCCAAACCTCTAGACTCCCCAAGTTGACACAATGTATCAACCATAACAATCCACCTCTTGTCAACTTGGCAACCAGACACATTTCTTTAAACCAGTTTTGAAATACAAAGACATCATACTACAGTAGAACCATAACATTTTGCCCCCTAAAGGCCCATGCACATCCCTTTATGCAAAAGGCATTTAGTCCATCTGCGAGAGTAGCCAAAGTCCACAGTTCCCAGCATTGCTGAAAAGTCTAAGGCCCAAGTCTTTCCTCCCAGATCTAAGGCTTACTCTTTACTTACAATGCCCCATACAAATGAAAAGTTAAACACTTCCAACATTCAATGGCACAAAATAAACATCACCATTCCAAAAGGTACCAATAGAGGAATATAGAGCATTGGGACCAAAGCAAGTCCAAAGTCCATCAGGGCTAACATTGTGTCCTGTAATTCCACAACCAGCATCTGAAGCAGCATGTGGCATATTGTGAGCTCCAAAGGGCTCACATGAGTACACCCCTATGGCACTTCTCCCATGGCTTCTGTCTTAGGCCTGCTTTGCTCCCTCCGTGCAGCTTTCCTCATGATCCATGGTCCTGTCTTTGCTAAACTTCTGAGGTCTCCAGTGCACCTTTCACTTCACACCCACAGCTTCACACACTGCCCTCTCGGGCACACTGCCTGGCCTCCCAGGCCTTCTGAAATCTGGGGGGAAGCCTCTTTAACCTCAGAACTTTTGAATTCTCCATGTATCTAAAACCAGGGCCACAAGGATGATGCCAAGGTCTGGTGCTACCTGGAGCAGTAAGCAAGCTTTCCTCTCTCTTCTTGGCCATGGAGGTAGAGTGCCTGGATGGCCGGGCACACTGAATCCAATTCTGAGGAGCAAATTCTCTATGTTGCCACTGTTCTGGAACCTGGTGTGGCTGGTGCCACCATTCTGGAACATGGCTCTCTGGCTTCTCAAGGCAAAGTCAGCTTTATAGTTTTGAGGCTGCACAGGGTGGAGACTTGCTTCTTGTGATGCCCTCAGGCCATCTTTTCTGTTCTCTAGTTCCTTCTCAGCGGTAGAGATCTCCTCAGCTTTATCTTCGCAGTCCACAGCTTTACTGGAGCTTCCTTTCTGGCCAAACTCACAACATTTTAAATCATCTTGCTGGGCTCTTTGCTCTTGATTCTCAATAAAAATCTGGCTAAAAGCCCCTGACAATAGCCATGCCACTTCCCAACATTCTACTGCCTTGAAATTTCTTTTACCAGATTAATCAGTTCGCTGCTGCCCTTAGTCTCAGTCTTAGGCAAAGTCTCTGGACATGAGCAAAATGCAGACAAACTTTCTGCCAAGCCATAACATACATCATCTGGAGCTCAACAACCAATGCAGTCCTTTCCAAAAGAAACCTCCCGAACCTGGTCTTTACTGGCAGGATTTATTTTAATATTTAGGTGATGGTGTATTTTTAAGAATAGGTAATAGTACCATTTTCTTGTAATTGGGGAGGTGGTGGAGACTCACTGTGGTGATTCACTGATTGACTGTTCCCTGGGGCATTCACTGTAACAGGTCAAATATTTATGTGGATCCAAATATGTCATTTAGTTGCCTTTTCCTTTAGTATGCAGTACAAATTCAAAACTAATGCTCCAGAAAACAATTGAGATGTGAAACTTTTATTTCATATTATAAGATAAACTTATTCCTACACTAAGAATTAAAATTTCCTCAAGCAGTATTTAGTATGCTGCTATTCAGTTGGCATTTTTAAAGCCAAAAGTAACATTTCTCTGATATAGATAATATTTAACATCATATGTAAAGACACCTAATTTGTACCCAGAACCGTATTATATTTAGATAATTTTTTTTTTTTTTGCGGTACTGGGGATCGAACTCAGGACCCTGCGCTTGCTAGGCAAGCGCTTATTCCACTGAGCTATATCCCCAGCCCCTGTATTATACTTAGAAATGATTCTGTTAAATTGTAATATGTAAAGACACCTAATTTGTACCCAGAACGATACTATATTTAGAAATGATTCTGTTAAATCCATCCGTATTCAAATTATTTAGAAGTTTAAAATGATTAAAAAATTTCAGGCCAATCTACATTTAAATCTTTTCTATCCTGATGCTTTTGATTTTCAAGCTATCATAAAAACTGCGTACATAGATCACTGAATTAATGGTAACAGATTTTTCAGAATAATATCTCTGATTTTTGGAAGAATGCTGTGGTGAGATTAAAATGTATACCTTGGTAATTTTGCTATTTTCATTTGTTGAGATTTTCTATTATATGTTCTATTTTCTATTATATGTTCTTAACTAATGACATTTATCAATAAGCCAATTTAAGCTAGAGACAAACATTTTAAAAGTCTATGTTGAGCTCAAACAGAAGAACTGTAGGCATTGTAACTGGTTATAGATAGACGGGCAGACGGACAAACGCACATAGGACAGTCCTCGACAGACCACAGTGCACTCAGATGGGTGTGGCCAAGTTGGAATTACAGTAACTTTTACGTAAGACTGGTGAGAATCTCTATAGGTCAAATGACAGGGATCTCTTGTAATAAGAATTAGAAGGAATAAAAGCCTTTCATTTTGTCTTCAGAATTTTGGCAACTCTGTGACCTCTTCTATTTAGTCTCCAGCTCAGTCACCTCTGTGCCTTCTGTCTTCTGCTCAGGCTGTTTTTT
Source organism: Dinomys branickii (assembly GCA_004027595.1). Taxonomy (NCBI): domain Eukaryota; kingdom Metazoa; phylum Chordata; class Mammalia; order Rodentia; family Dinomyidae; genus Dinomys; species Dinomys branickii. Next base: position 315,080 of record PVLD010000115.1, on the reverse strand, counting down.
CTGAGTGTTTGTGGGACCTCATCTGTGAGGGGTGGCACAAGGCAGCCTTCACTGCTTTCTTATTTTGTCTTGGCCTCTCTGTACTTCAGGGTTTATTTTGCCTCGATGAGGGGGAAGTAGTGTACCTGGCCTGGGTATACTACAGTATTTAAACAGCATAAAATCTGCCTCCCAGGAGGGGAATTGTGCTTTTAGACATAATTAAAAATGAGTGGATGAAGAGAAAGCCACCCCATTTACAGCTGAGGGGCAAGTTACCTCTTCTCTGGTGCCTCCTTTCATTGAGGTGTGATGGCAGGAAGGAAGACCAGGGTTGAAGAGAAGGACCAAGAGGCCTGTGCTGATGTCCGGCAGTGCAGTGGCGCATAGCTCTTACTTTTCCTATAGTCATGATTGCTTCAGGCTCTTCTGTGGAGATTACTGACATTCCAGCCAGAGAGAGAAGGCAGAGCTTGTCCTGGGCCCTTGGGTCTTGCTAGAGCAGCCAGGAAGATGGGCTTGAGCGCTCAGGCTTGAGCCTCGAGAGTGCAGTCTCCCGTCCACTGGCCACCTTTGCAGCTGGCGTGGCGTGGGGGCCTGCTAAAGCAGTCCTCATAAGGTGGCCTGGCTTTCTGCAGCAGTAGCAGGTGAGTTTGGTCATTGAACCCTTCTCTGAGCCCCAGGAGTCAGAGCTAGGGTCTGTTCTTTTTAAGGCTGAAACTAAGGCAAGTATTTCTTTTGGTCCCTTTGTTTTCTCCTCCTAGCTTCCTCCTGTCTCAATTACAGACTACTGAGGAGACAATTTTTACTAAATTACCAAGTGAACTATCTGGAGCGGAAGCTCTCTTGTGTAACTTTTCTTAATATCTGGGGCTGAGTAATAAACTTGTCTTTAAGAATAATCTGTCCTATTGAATTGGGAGCTGTGTACATATGTTTTATCAGTGCCTTTCGTAAATGTTCTAAAAAGGCAGAAGGATTTTTGTTTCACCTGATAAATAGTTGATAATTTAAAAAAACTGCAGGGTTCACTTTTTGTCATTTTAGACCTTTAAGAATATATATTTGAAAGCGTCTCCTACTCTAATATGTCTGGCTGTTAGGACAGTAGGGGACTTAGGGACTGCTTGGGCTCCAGTGGGAACTTGTTCCCTTGGTTGTCTGTCTTCATACAATGAAGATGATTAGCAGATTGTAATGCTGCTTGTTTACCAGTAGAAATTAATGTTTTATTTAAGAGTAACATTATGTCTCCCCAATTTGTAAGTCTGAGTAAGTCCACTGAAGACCTTAATGTACTTACCAAGGTCTTTTAAAAGCTTCCCTAGATCTTGTTTGATCTGCCTTAGGTCACTGATAGTAAAGGACATGTGAACATGGGGAGTCTCATATGGCTTATAATTTTGAGAACAAATAATTATTAATGTAAAGAAAGTTTGAAAATAATGTAATTCTAACCATTTTTTCTCTTACAGTACAATTATAGCTTACAGTACAATTATTAATCATAGTTAATAATTCCCTCTCTATTCCAGTTTGGCTCTAGAGGGTAGGCAGGCCATGTGTGGGTACAGAAAAATATCAAATGGCTCTCTTTTTAACATGTAAGGGTCAAACATTTTCCAGTGCTTAAGAATACATTCTAAACGAACAAGAGACTTTGACGCAGGGTTCTCTGTTTCTGAAATACAAACAACCAGTATCCCTTTAATTTCTATTTGATGTCTTTAACCTTGGGGCATCCCTCAAATTGGTTCCACTCCAGGGCAGATGGGTGCCATCTGGAAAGATACCAGAAGATAAAATTGGACCGGCCTCGAGACCCTCCTACTGGTACATAATTTTCTTTTTTTTAATTTTTTTTTTTTTTTGCGGTACCAGGGATCAAACTCAGGACCTTGCACTTGCCAGGCAAGTGCTTATTCAACTGAGCTATATCCCCAGCCCCATAATTTTCTCTTTCCAGGGAACTCATATACTTACTCCCATAGGTGTTTTTGTGTTTGTTTTTTTGTTTGTTTGTTTTGGTCTTTTTGAGACAAGTTCTCAATGTGTACTTCAGGCTGGCCTTGAGCTCACTTTGTAGCCCAGGCTGGCCTTGAACTTGCAACAGTCCTGCCTTAGCTTCCCAAGGGCAGGGGTTACAGGTGTGCGCCACCATGCCCGGCTCCTATGGGTGTTTTTTATATGTACAAGTTACAATTGATCTCAGCTCGAACAGTCATGCTTAAAGAAGGAAGCATTAGCACCAAACCACTGCTTTCTACTTTGAAAGAGAGGGAAATAGCAAACAGTGAGTTGGAAGTAGTTGGAGTAGTTCTCTTTTTAAAACTTTCAGGTTTTTTTTTTTTTTTTTTTTTTTTTTTTTTTTTTTTTTTTTTTTTTTTTTTTTTTTTGAGAAAGGCCTCAGTCTGCCTGGAGCATTTCTCCCTTCTGCAAAGGAAATCACCTCTAGAGATAGATAGGTAAAAATGTCTTGGAGAAAAATCTGGCCCTGGGCCTATAGTGAAGAGGTACATTCCTGTTACCTACCTAATCATCTAGGCAACCTTTTTAGCAGCAAGACAAGACTATGCTTTTTAAAGTCCATTTAAAAATTTTTATGTCTCTGACAGGTTACATTTATCTCCGTCACCTCGCAATCACAACTCACATGTTAGTAAAGGCACATGTATTGGTCTTTTATGCGCACATGAGAGAGAAAGGCTGGCTGAAGCCTCTGTCTTACTCTTAACATATGAAAGGCACAAATGTAAATCATTCCTCTGAAAGCTGCTATTCTCCCTGAAAGGCAAACAGTTATTGTAAGCCTGATTACTTGAGGGAGGGATGGTCTAATGAGAAAGTGGTTCTAAAGTGAACTCCCAGCAAGTTGGAGGAAAAACTGGGGCCCTGAATGCCTGTGCTGTAGTGCTACAGAAGAGAGATTTTGGAGGACCTTAACAACCTGTGAAAGTCCAAGAACAGGGTTTTCTTTTGATTTCATGTTATTTTATGAAGGACCCTGGAGTTATTACAAAGGAAGATAAGTAATTTCTCCCTCCCTTCCTCTACTCAGTTCCTTTTAGGTACTAGGCATGGAAATAATATTTGGCGTGCATATAAATGAAGATACATTGTACAAAAACCGTAGAGCTGAATTTATGAAAACTTAAAGCAATGTTTTTCCTTCCCTGTCTGCTGAGAAATAATGCTTTTCCGTGACTAGAGAAAGGGTGACCAGCATTTGTGGTGTTTCTACAAGCAAATCAGTTTTCATGGCGTACAGAGAGCTAATGATTATTAAATAGCATTGTATTTCTTCCAAAGACGCAGGAACTATGAATTTTGTGTACGTTAGGAAGGTCTATGTCTGGCTTTGTATTTTGAAATTCAGAGTTCTGAGAAGTGTCATTTGAGCCTCAGTTACTTTTTTCAGAATACTAATCAGTAGGTTCCAAGTTTGTGTAGAATGTTCCTTTTCTAATACTTGTTCATGGGGTTCAAATTTAAAACGTAAATGTAAAGCTTTTTATTGATTTTGTTTAAAAATAGGTTTTCTCAACCTTAGTGCTGTTGACCTTTGAAACTGGATATTTTTTGTTTTGTCAGAGGTGTGTTGTTTACTGCATGGTGTTTAGCAGCATCCTACAATGGTTTCTTTCCAATAAATACCAGGAGCACCTCCCACTTAGGACAACCCAGGTCTCCCAGGGGGAGAAAATTTGCCTCCGTTGGGAAATGCACTACTTTACGGTAACACAGGTACAACTGGAATTGCCACTTTAAAAACTACTCATTAAAGTGAGTGTAAGAACGCTAAATATGATTTGAATACATCACATTATGATACAGTGATTTTGTTGTGCAATATTGAACCTTGAAAGCTAACCTAAAAATGCTCATTTTACAAATACCATGACCTTTTTTTTAAAACCATGCATACTTTACTGTTCAAAATGGTGTTTTACTTTCTTGTGCAGAACCTAAATGTCTTACTTTTCAAATTGAAAACTGCTTATGATTGTATGTAGCTCCGTGCTGGCATCTTGACATAGAACATAGAGTGTCTCTTTAAATAAAATAATGTTTCCATTCTAGTTCTTTAAAACGCTACCAGTATACAACAGAGTATTGAGTGTATTCCTCATATGACATGTCTGCTAAATACTGATAAAAGAATGCAATCTGGCTTTTATTAGTTTCAACTAAGTAAATCATGCAGTCTTTTGTATTTGAGAATTTTCCTATGAATGCAGGCAAGTGACTGGCCAAAACATTTGTGCTCTTCATTTTAACTCATGAATGAATTTGCTGAGCAGAGCTGAATTTATGAAAAGTTAAATCAATTTTTTTCCTTCCATGTCTGCTGAGATAATGCTTTTCAATGACTAGAGAAAGGAAGAGTGACCAGAATTTGTGTTGTTTCTGCAAGCAAAACATGAAGTACAGAGAACTAATGATTATTGTATTTTTTCCAAAGACACAGGTACTATGAATTTTGTGTCTTCTAAGAACTTTTTATTTTCTCTGATAGTTACCATTGATGAAGAAAAAAATAAAAGAATATGAGGCAAAACAATACCATATATAGATACATATATATATATATAGAGAGAGAATATGAACGATGACACTTTAGCCATCTCGTCGTAACACTCAAAAGCTGAAGTACAAGTCTTAGGTTTTCGTAGAAATTTCTCTTACCACATTAATACTAATGGTGTATCTTAATTTAAAAGGAAATAAGATTCTGAAGTAGTACTCTCAAAAATTCTTCTCTGTTTATGGTTTTGGGGGGGTAAAAAACAGGAGATTTTTCTTTTTACCTGTCAAAGTTTTTGAGTCAGAGTGTAAGTAGGTTTTGAGTAAATGAAATGAGAAAAGAAAAGCCATATCCCGTATTTGAAAGAGTACTTGAACAGAGTGGGGAAGGCAGGCGGGGGACCCACGCATTCATTCAGCAGCTGCTGTCTGTGCTCCTCTGTGTATGTCCTGGAATCAAGGGGGTCCTACTGAATGAGGACCCTGATTTCTTTTTCTGTGGCTCTTAGACACCAGTGGGAGAGAGGGGCATTGAACTGATAAATATGTAGATAAATTATATTTAACAGTTTATTTGAGAACAGGACAGCACTCGTAGCGGTAAAAGGTTCAAAGAGCTCTGCTGGGCAGTGTGGACAGTTAGTATTTGTAGATAGTACAGAAAGAACTTGATTGATTGCAGCTGGGCGCTTGGTTTTATTTGAAGATGGTCTCAGCAGTTGGCAGCCTGTGATTGGTTGACATTGAGCTTCTTGTGATTGATTGGCAGGCACCCAGCTGTTAGCTACTCCTAAATTAGGTTTTCAGTTTGTTTACATGTTATGTTGGGTTGTAGTTCTTTACACAGGAGCCCAAAGTGTGGAGACAGACTCGTGCCAGTCCTGCTTATCTGATTAAAACAAAAGTACAGAAGTGTAAGTTACAATTTTGGAAGAAAAGGAAACAGTGCTATAAGAGATTAAGGAGAAGAGTGTAGTCTAGATCGGGTCAGGGCAGGCTTGTCTGAGGGACTGAGACCCCCAGACCATGGAGAGATACTGTGTGCTGTGCTAGAAGGAGGTTCAGCTGAATGGGGGCAGCATAGGCAAAGCCCTTCAGAGATGAAGGAGGTTAGAAATGCATCATTATCTCATGGTACTAGGGGCTGAATCCAAGGGCTTTCTCAACCATATTCCTAGATCCTGCATTCCTTTTTTTAATATTTTGAGACATGTTCTTGCTAAGTTACTAAGTTGCCCAGCCTGGACCCAGCCTTGAGCGGTGCTGAATGACAGGTGAGCGCCACCACACCCAGCTGAGTGTGACAGTTTATGTGAACTCCCAAGGTGTCAGGGTGAGAGAACGGTGCAAGAGAAGGTGAGGAGATAGGCTTGAGGCGGACAGTGAGGACCATAGTACCTTTGGATTTTATCGTACAGCAGGAGAGAGGAACATCAGAGTACCTAAATTTGAGAATGCCTGTGATGTAGTTGGCCTTCTCTCTGGTTTCTGTTTTATCTATTTTTTTTTTTTCCCAGTATTTTTTTTTTTTCCCAGTGGTACCAGGGATTGAACTCAGGACCTTGTGCTTGCCAGACAGGCACTTCTTCCACTGAGCTATATCCCCCGCCCAAGTTGGCCTTTTCTAAAAGAGCATTTCCAGAAAAAACAATTACATTTCACTTGTTTTTTTTTTTTTTCATTAAAAGTGGTTTTTGTTTATTTGGGTTTTTTTGCAGTGCTGGGGATTCAACCCAGGGCCTTCACTGAGCTACATTTCCCAGCTTTCTCTGAGACAGAATCTTACTGAGTCACTAAACTGCCCAAGCTGGGCTTGAACTTGCAGTCCTGCTGCTTCAGCCTTCCAAAGTGCTGGGATTGCAGGCCTGTAGCACCATGCCTAGTTTAAAAGTTTCAATTTATTAAATGTAAATATTTAAAATGTATCACTAGTTTCGGGGTGGGGGAAGAACATGTGAATCTTCTTCCCTGCTGGGCTGACGCAGGAGGGCCAGAGTCGGAGCAGAGTGCTGTCGGGGTTGGCCGGGGGCCCTGCATTTCTCAGGCACCGGAGCGCTGCGCTTTTCTAGGGCGTGGGAAACGGGCTTCCTCGTTACTACACTGCCTGGTAATGGACAGTTTTTCTTTAAATCATTAAGGTTTAGCTAATAAGTCTTAGTTTTTAGTTTAGCTAATCTTGGTTTTTTGTTGAGATTGGTTTAAGATAAAGTTCTTCATTTTACAGCATTTTGAAAAGGCAAAATTCTGTCTTCGGTTTTACTATCTTTCATCTAGTTCACCACAGGGCAGTATGGATTTTTAAATTAATGAATTTTATTTTTAAAACCCTCTTTTTAGGATTTAACACAATTATGTATTTCCAAAAATGTACTTGTTATAAAGTCAAATGAACTCTCCATGTAGATTGAGGTAAAACAACAGAAAAAGACTGCTTCACATAGTGCTGAAAGGGACCTGGCAAGAATGTAGAAAGGATCTTTCAGTCAAGTCTGAATGTGCTCCGCTTCAGTAGATCCATGATGGCTTATTTTGAGTGGATCATTGCGGTGTTTATGGTGACCTTCTGACCCCATACAGAAATTATGGGCTAGAGTAGACAAGCTCTTCAACAACCCTGAATTACTCTGACGAAATTCTGCTGTGGAAAAATAGAACAAGACCTCATTTAGTGCCCAGCACTGTATCAGGCATCTTACGTATATTCAAATGAGATTACATTTCATATGGCCGTGAAGTTTGCATGGCTAAGATATTGCAGCCAGTAAACTCCTAGGAAGCTCCGGGGGCTCATGATGGAACTCAGTGGTAGAGTGGTTGCTTAGTGTGTGTAAGGCCCTGGGTTCAATGGCCAGCACCAAAAAGAAACAAAACACCCAGTTCTGAATTTACCATAGGATACTTTAAGCATTAAATGTATTTAGGTCTGAGGAGTAAACACAGACTCACCAAGTTGAGAACAACCATCGCTGTGCTGTCTGGGCATCCAGGCCATTCTGCCATTAAGGTAACTTTTAGATCCCTAAGTAAATGGGATGAGTCCATGTTTTAATATTGCACCCTCTGGCCATCATAGGTTTGTTTGTATTGTAAGGATTAAACAATATAATATACCCCAGGACCCAGCTCAGCTTGTAAAATAGAGTGAGTACTTGAAAAAATACATGTGTTTTCATCTAAATCTGTCCTCGTCTACTTTTTCTTCTTGTCCATGTACTTTGAAAGTTGTAAGACACATCTTGGTTACTTGCTTCCGGTCTTCTCGTGTGGGCATTTGTTACAAAATGCCAGTCCAGATGGGAACAACACCTAATCTATCTATATTAATTAATTTGCACAACAGGTATAAGACAAACCAGAAAATAAACAGTCTTACAAAATCACATGGGTTTATGGATGGTCAGACCACAGGTGAGAAAGATCGAGGACCCATGCATGGCATTTCCTGGACTTACGTGACCACTGCCTGTGGTCCCACTAGTTTTCTGGAGACACCTGGAGTTGGGGAGAAGTGGCACTTGTCACATACTGGCCAACATTTCCTAAAACAAAACTGCCCCCACCTCCTCAAAAGAAGGTTAAGGGTTTTGAAAACTTCTAAAGTATACCGGAAGTAGTATATAGTATAGTCTTAATTTTTTAAGAAGCGACTTTCAAGTGTACGGATAGCTTGGTGAATGTCTTATGGTGCATGCCTCAGTTCCTGTTTCTCAGGAAGCTGAGGCAAGAGGACCACTTGAGCCCAGGAATTTCAGGCCATCCTGCCCAACATAGTCATCAGACTCCTGAATTCTTTACATACTTACTCTCCAAATGGTCATTCTGTTCCTGAACGTCTGTTTAAGCAGCAGATTCTGTATCAGTGTTAAGTCTTGATTTTTGGTGGTCTCATTTTCAGCTCTGCATGAACAATTCTGTTTATGGCCATAACCATCTAAAAATTTCAAAAAGGAGGTTTTGTTTTTTTTAATTAAAACTGTCTTTTCTATAATATCCTCCCTCTATCCGATGATGGTGAACTTTTCCATCGTTTGCTGCTTTTGCCTGCAGATTAAATTTGAGCAGGAGTTGCCGATGGAAAGGGGCCTAACACTGCTGGGTTTTGTTTATGAGGCAGGCAGTCATCTGCATCGCCTCCTGTCAGCCGTGGAGATAATGCCGATTATCATTGTGATCAGTGATATTACCCCCACTATAAGAATGGAGACACTGAGATTCAGAGAATGGGAACCATTTTCTTTCTGACCCCTCAAGTCTGCTTCCGCATGGCCTTTCCTCAGAAGTAATATTAAATAGGGTAAGCGTTTAGGGAGCTGGAGGTCGTCACTCGTGTATTCTTCACTTCACTCTAAATGCTGCACATTTCCAGAACTTTTCTCACACACCTGTAAGCAGTTGTAAATTGTGAAAGCTGCACAGAAATCGTAGCCATAAAGAAATTGTTAATCAGTGTTTAATCATTTGCTTGGTGTTCTCTTCCATTGATTGCAAGTAATTGTAAACAGAATTAAATCCTCATGATTTCTCAGATCTTACTGATGGGCAGTTATGGTAATGTAGATAAGCATCATTGATTATTAATGTTTTTATCATCTTACTAATATCATTGCAGAGTTTGTACTTTTTGTAATTAGAATGTGATGCTGTCATTTTCTGATGAGAGAAAACAGTGCATGTGTGAATGCTGTACAACCCAAGTTTGCTGTGAAGGAGATGATGGAGATTTCTGAAATGGACAAGGATGCAATTGCTAAGCAACAACTCCTTTTCATTCTGACCCTCTTCTTTCACTCATTTCTGAATTTGTTTCTTGTATTTGCATTTTATTTTATTTTGTAGTAGTTGATAAATTTGTTTTGGACCTGAAAAAAATCAGTAAATTGAGTTATTAAATAGGAATTTAGTTACTTTTCCATGAAAGGCTTTATACCTACTTTCTTAATGTTGTATAATCTTTTGATTTCACAGTCAGTAGAAATGATTGTGAGGGTGGGGAATGTAAGTAGGGGCAACAATAAAGGCACTGTCAGTAAACCCTGTGTTGTAGGTAATGGGTAGATTAAAATGCACTTGTATTATTGGCCTTGTAGAAAGTTCAGATTTTCTTTCACAAAACCCAAATTAGCAGAATGTAGTTTTCTGTTAACGTAAGTAAGCCTGTAGAGATTCCTGCGTAGCAACATGGAGCTGAGGAGCATTTTCTGCTCATGAGTCTTGTTTCTCAAGTGACTGGGGACGCCTCTTCGTAGACACTCTCAAAAGCACGTCCGGCTTCTTGCTGGGTGTCTTTACAAATAATGAGCCCTGACGCCCGGGAAGCGCCCTTCTATCACTTCTCCTTGGCTGTAGAAGTAGTTCCGTGTGGCCTTGTGCATCCTGGGCAGAGGACAATAAGATGTGAGGTGGTTTGGTGGGAGGGCAGATAGGACAGTTAATGAAACAGTTTTAGGAACCCTGAACGGTTATTGTGCACATGTTACACTCTTAATGAGTTTAAATTTTAAATAGTTGACAGTTGAGACTCGCCGTAGGCCCTGGAGAAGGAAAAGGATAGGATAAAAATAGTGTTCAAGGAGACAATGTTAGCCACTTTGGGAAATAGATTGACGTAAAAAGGGAGAAAGAGAGGATCTTAGGCAGCAATTATAGTTGACGCTTGTTCTGTGATTTTACAAAGCCATTCTGGGTGATGACTCTTGATGCAGGTGGGGAATATGCAGGGGGGTTGTTAACAGGACCTGCATAGACATGGTATCGTGAGTGGAAAATATTTCCCTGGCCTAAGTGTGCAGTGTTTCCTAAGGACAGCAAACCGTTATTCCTAAAGCAATTTCACTATCAGGGTGGAAATGTTCATTTGTAAGGACTTTGCTCTTGTGCCGCACGTGAACTTGTGCCCCAGACATGAGGCGCCTGCTCCCTGGCGCCTTTCCGTGGCTGGCCACTCACTCTCCTCCGACGTGTAGTTATTGAGGGTTTGCTCGCGTATCCGGTCCTGTCCCGGGTGCTGGGGAAAGCGTGTGAACTAGGCAGTCTTGGTGCTCACGGGATTTCCTGTCCAGTGAAGAACACTAACCATAATTAACAGGGTCCAGTAGGAGAAGTACAATAACAGCCCAGTACCAAGAACTAAAAATAGACACTGCAACCGGTAGAGCATTTTGATGAGACCCACTAGGAAAGGTAGGATAAAAATTGGGTCAAAGTAAAAGTACTGGAAACTAAGCTGAATATGAAGGTTTTACATTCATCTAATAAAAAAATAACTGTTTCTCTGCTTTGTTCCCTTAGATTTCTGTGTAACTTTGTTTTGGTGTAGCTGTGTCCTGTCTTCTGGTCTCTCCTTCCATGCAGATGGTGACCTCATGGACCCCTTTTCATGAAAAGTGGATGGTCATCTCCCCTACTTACTATTCATTGATTTACTTGAGTAGTATACAGAGCCCTGTGGTGGTTGTGTGTCATTAAGTGTGTAGTGGTGTTTTGTTTTTTTGAGTTCTATTTATGTTTATTGAAGTCTGACCTCATTTCAGCTCTGGTACTGTGGGGGCTTAGGAAATTGGAGAGTAAGGCTGTATTTTTCTTGAGTTAAAATAAATTCTTTCCCAGGGAGTCCTGAATTTGCTCACAAAATGTGATCTTCTATGAGTATTTTCACCGTAGGGATATGTAGCCCTTGTAACGAGCGCTCCTTAGGTGCTGACCTATAATTTGCTGTGCTAAAAAGGCACATAGATAAGGCCGTGTTCCTCCTTTGCTATCTGTTGCCTGAATGGTTTATAAACAATCTCAAGATAGTAGTTTATAGTCATTTCCTTTGCTCCCTGGTTATTTTTCTCTCATTGCCGAGACAAAATACGTGACACCCAAGGCTAAGGAAGGAGAGGTTTACTTAGCTCACAGTCTGTGGAGGCTTCTGTCCTCACCTCGCTCCATGGCAGGGCGGCACATGGCAGAGGGCGGCAGTTCATGGCGGTGGAAGGCAGCAACTGCAAGAGCAGAAGGGGGCAGGAGAAGCCTCTCGCTGTCTCTACATTGTGTGCAGGCTGCCTGCCCTGGGCGGCTGTAGAACTCCCTACATTGTGTGCAGGCTGCCTGCCCCGGGGCGGGTGTGGAACTCCCTACACTGTGTGCAGGCTGCCTGCCCTGGGCGGGTGTAGAACTCACATCCCTAATCCCAGCACTGGGCCAGCACTCAGTCGCAGACTAGAGGTTTAGCTGCTTCTGAAAATCCTGCTGCCCGTGACTGGGCTTTGTGAGGACATCTAGACACAAGCCATGACACACCTCTGTAGTTCTGGCTGGGCATGATGGGGACAGCTCACTCTCTCCACCTTCTGTGGTAAATAGGTTTAGGTATTGTGTTGGAGGATCTATTTTCAAGATAGTCCCCTTGTGTGCTGGCTGTCTTCAGGAACACTATGGGCTTGGGCTTCCTTATCACACAGTGGCTGAGATCCAAGGGTGAACATCCTAAGAGACAAGAAATAGAATCTGGCCATTCCTTCGGTCCTAGTTCAGTCACTTTGCATTATACCCAATGAGTCAAGCGGTCACAGAGCTGAGATTCAAAGTAAAGAGACTGAGACGTAACTACACAGAAGTGTCGGTGAATTTGGGCTGTTTTAATATGTTCAGGAACCTGCTAGCATCGTTTGTTCAGCCCTGTCTACTAAATATGCTATGTAGTACCTTATAAGGATTATTTCACTTAGCCCACAGAAGTACCCCAGAAAGAGAGATTCTTGTTACTTTACTTTCTGGCTCGTGGTTAATCACATAGCTAGTAAGTGTCTAGTGAGAGTTGGGTGCAGCTCTTTTTGACTCCAACTTCATCCTTGTAATCATAATCTTATATAATGTAGCAGAAAATTTTTTTAAAAGGACATTTTGTTAATTATGTACATTAACTATAATATACATTAAGTCGCATAGTCAGGCCCCCTTGAATCCATCACATAGCCTGATCCCTGACAGACACTTCCTCTTCACACGTAAATAAGGGCAGATTGGACAAGCCGTGAAAAAAGACCTAAGTAAGAGCTACTGATTAAAATAAACAACAGACTTGTGCATGTGTTAAAATGAAGATAAAATCATTCTATTGAAGATGAATTACGGATGTCTTCTTGGAAGAGGTGTCATTCCAGGAGTCTCTTGAACAATGAATACGTTATGGAACAGAGAATTGAGAAGTGTGTTTGAATCAAACATTGTAGGAGCCCAGATCTGGTTTTCTCTCGGCACAGAGTTAACTGGAAGTGGTGCACAGGCGCTTGGACAGACGCAGTGGCACTGGGATGGGCTGCACATAGCAGCATCCATGTGTTTGATATGAAAGGCAGGGCCAAGTTCCTGGAGACGATTACACAGGGAAGTAGAGTGATCTGAGGCGTTGCTTATCCAAGTGATCCAAGTGTTGTTACCAAGCCAGCAGTATTCCCTTGCCAGGGCGTTTGTTACAAACTCAGATTCTCAGACTGCCCCAAGGCCCTCCAGGTCAGCTGAGTCAGGAACTTTGGGCTGGAGCAAAGCAGTCTGTCTGCCTCAGCTCTCCAGTGAGCGACTCTGATGTGTGCCTGAGTCTGAGAACTCCTGATCTGAGGGCTGCGCACTCACTGTAAAGCAGGTGTGTTTTTGTATACCTGAACACCAGGGTGCTGATCAGATGTCCAGGTTTTGTGCGTAGTAGGCAGAAGGGCCAGCAAATTGGTGGCTGAAGGTTGTTCTAGGTCGGAAAGATATTTTGATGAAGAAGATAGTGGCTCTTGCAGGCCTCCAAAAGCCACCACCTGGTGCTCCTGAATTACTCAGTCCAGGGGAAACCTGTAGAAGTAATGCCAAAGGAGCTTTTTCGATTTGGTAGATTAAAATAAAATGCACGTATGAGACATTGAGAACACTGAACTGGTATGCTACTGCAGCGGGTCACATTTGCGTACATCTGTGGCTGTTCATGAAGTGTTTAGGATGAGCTTATAAGAATGGAAACGGCGACACAGAAAATACAGGAATACGGTAGTTAGGGACTGGGATAGTAGCTTTGCTAATGTTTACTTGTAAGGCCATTTATTTTATGGATTCTTACTTGAGATCCCGGATAAAAACAGTAGCACTGTGAATCATGGAAGCAAAAAGTTGGGATTTTATGCTTCCTGATAGGGAAAATAAAACAGGAACAGAGCAGGGTACTTGTCATGTGTTGTTTCTAAGAGGGAAAACACCCTTTGCAATTACTTCCTCAGAAAAGCCAAACTCCCTCAGTTCTGACGGTTAGAATTTCTTCACGCCTTTATGTGGGAGTCGTTGGGTAGCGTAGTCAGTGTTGCTTTCAGTGATCCATAAAAGTGTGGTGGCTTTGTGGATGGCTGCTTTTCCATACCTTTTGCTGACATAAATGAGAGGGAGGGTGCTTAACTGAGCACGGGAAAGACGGTGGGGTTGAAGCTGAGGGGGAAGAGCTGTCACAGGGAGACGGCCTTCAGTAGATCCTCTGAATCAGCAGATGGGCTATGTGGTCCCGAACCCATTTGCCTGTATGATTTGGGAACATTTGCTAATGTTACCTCTTTTCATTATTTTATATTCCCCATATTCAGGATGAAAAAGTATATTATTTGTGTTCAACTGTGATTAGGCAAAGCAGTATCTAAAGAATTTGAACATGGAACAAAAGCATAAAAACAGTTATATCAGTGCTTATTAAAGAAAACGAGAATATCAAATACTTTTTACTTAGAATAGTTCTTATCAGAATAGATGATGGCTGTCTCTAATGCAAACGCTTTTTATGTTATAAGTTTGTGAATATACTTTATAGTACAAGTACTGTCAGTTGATATTAGACAGGAGGAGTTTCCCATAGCAGTGAAATAACTTTTTTTAGCAGTGAAATAATCTTGATAAATATTTTCTTTAATAAAGTTACTTTAATTGGGAAAGTCACGAATTTGAAAGATTAACCAGTTTTCCACAGGCCTGTGTTTGGATGTGCAAGCTGCCTTTATGGATCTACTTTTCATTGCTTTGAAAACAGTTTGTGCTGTGTTTTTCTCTGGTGCTCTTCAAATGATTTAAAATGTTGTAAGCACTTTGGTAACCCTGTAATCGAAAATTTTGTTATACAGCTCTTCTTCCCAGAGAATTATATAAGGTTTTCGGTAGAACCTTTTTACGTAGCTATTATGTCTCTTAAAAGTCTCAAATTGATTCTAAATCACTTTGGTTTTAAGTTGTAACTAACTAGTATTACTTTTGGTAAACTTTTACTAACCATGCATAAGTTTCAGGAAACTTCAAGGTACAGCTTTAAAATCAGTTTTTTTATCAGAGGATATAATGAGAGGATATAATTTACATATTTTTTTCCTGAAAAGCCACAGTATTCAAGAAGCTAGGTTTTAAATTAGTGATACATTTAGAAGAAGGATAAAGATTATGAGATAGCAATAACAGTGGAGAGCTTGTCATATGTGTATCAACTTCTATCAACTTCATAATTCGTAACTACTTGCTCTGCTGGCTCTATGAGTAGTATTTCATTTTCCTAACTGAGTAGGTCGTGTTGTATCATATTTTAATGTCACATTTTAGTTTTGCATTTTTTTGTGTATGATCTAGTGGACCCAGGTGAGGTTAGACTCTCTCTGACTCTATTTGAGACTGAGTTTTAATTTCTCACCTACCGGACAGTTTTAGTGTTTTTCCTTTGCAGAAACGTTGTAGCATTTGATTTTAAATTATTAACTTAACAATTGTCCAGTAATCTCGCTGCCATAATGTAGTTACGTTACCAGAGTTGTAGTCTGCACTTACACATTTTCAGACTTTCTAGTATTCCTGTATCTTCACCTTCTTGGCTGTCCTACGTTTCATGTATTGCAGATTCAAAACCTCATTAATTCTCTATATTATCTCATCAGCTATTTTTCTAGTAGCTGGAGCTAGGATGGTATTCAGAATATTTACCAGTGAGTCAGAAAGGCTTAACTAGCCAGGAGAGATTACGTACAGTCCACCATCTAGACGTGTACTGTGAACAGCAGGCATTCCGCAAGTATTTTTCAGTAACATCCTATCTGGAAAGCCCTCTGCTGAGAAGCACAGCCCGGTCAAGTGCATTGCTTGTACAAATCTGTTATCTTAATAAGCACAGGTGGCACATGTTTTGATTTTAGAGCAACCTGAAACATAATTTAAATGAGTACAATCAATGAAATTTGTAAGGACTTTTAATAGCTGTGCTATTTAAAATAAGTATCTCTAATAAAGTAATAAATGTTCTTTGTAGACTTCTATAGCACAAAAAGGGAACTTTCCCATCACTTAAAGGTGACCATGTTTCACTATTAATAAACACATACATCTCTTAAAAATGGTAATACGATCTACAGTAATTTGTACAACCTGCTTACTTCCTCAGCATATTGAGAACAGATCTCTAGATATTCTTCAATATTGTTTTGTAATCACTGCCTATCATTTACTTAATGAACCCTGTTTTCCTGGCACTTTCTTCCTCAGTTAGAGCCCATGAGCTGTTGCAGCAGTTTCTCCTTTCTGGATGCCCTGATTCTCTTGGTGCTTGTTAGGCATAGCCCTGATGCTTGTTAACTCTCTGCCTAGCGCGTGCCCACACCAGTAGGACTATGCAAGCCTGGAGAAGAACCGTTCCCCTTGCTGACTAGGCTCTCTTTAAATGCAGAGGCGTGTCATCCTCGTGGCCTTCTGTGCTGCTTGGAACTGGATGGCGTTTCCCACTGCTGCTACTCAGCTCTCCTAGATGGTTTGACACTTTCTTTTCTCTTTTGAGACCTTTAGTGCCTCTTCCCTTTGCTTCACTCTCTGCTGCTTTTAATTTCTCTGAGCAAAAGAGCAGTCAGAAAGAATGTCTATCCTTAGCTCAGCCCAGTTGCGCATACCCATACTCCTAGCTACTCAGGAGTCTGAGGCAGGAGGATCTCAAGTAGAAGATCAGCCCAGGCAAGCTAGTGAGACTTTGTCTCAAAATACAGTTTAAAAAAAGGCTGAGTGTGTAGCTTAGTGCTCCCTGGATTTCATCTGTATTACCACCAAAATAAAACAACACAGTATCCATCCCTTTTCACCATACCATCAACGCACACACTTTTTCAGTGCTCACTCGGCGAAGACCATCTGTGTTCATGGCTCAGGTTGACCTGGCCAGGCATACTTAGTTCTGTCCCTCACACCCCCAGGGACACCTCTTTCAACAAACACCTCCACCCTTCTGTGACATCAGTTTTTTCTCGAATTGACCCTGTTTCCCCTCTGTCTCCTGTGAGATTTCTTTTTCCTGGTTACAGCAAAAGTCCTTGATGGAGTTGTCTACTAACAGAAGCTAATTCCTTTGCTGCATACTCTTTTGTACCTATTGTAATCAGACTTTTACGAGCACTATTCCAACCAAGAGTAGATCCATTTTTGTAGTTGCAGAGATAAAAATTGTGGAGTAAGACTGGGCTTGTCTTTCTTCCCATGACCCCAGTCCAGTCTCGCTGTGAAATCTGCTGCCTCTGGAACACACACCCCAATCCTACCGCTGCTCACCCTCTTGCGATGCTACTCGATATTAGTCTCCTTTTGCTGCTCTACCAAATTATGACACATGTATTGAAAGCAGCACAGCTGTATTATCTCAGGTTCTGGAGGTCAGGGTCTTCTGGTTCTGTAGGAGAATCCACGTCCTTGCTCTTCCAGGTTCCTGGGACTGCCTGCATTCCTTGCCTCGGGGTCCCCTTCTCCATCTAAAGCCAGTAACACCGCAGGTTCTGATCTCCGTCTTTTCTCTGGCCTCAGTGTCTGTTGTCACGTTGCTGTCTGAGTGGCAGCTTCTGTCTTTTCCGTACATGGACCCTGGCAGCTACATTTGACCCACCTAGGAAAATCCAGGATTATTTCATGATCTCGTGATTCTTAAATATATCACATCGGCAAAGACCCTGTTGCAGTGTAAGGTAACAGAGTCACTTACGGGTCCTGGGCATTAGGACAGGGATCCTTGAGGGGGCGCGACCATCCTTCTGCCTACCACAACCCGTTTGTCTGCACTGTTGCAGCGGTTTGCTGTCGGGCTCCTTGCTTCTGCTGTGCCTTATGATCTACTTTCCTACCAACTGCAGTGGTCCTGTTGAAACGGGTTTCAGACCCACACCCTTCAGCTCACAGCCTGCTAGTGGCCACTGTCTGAGTAATGATAAGACTTGGCAGTGGCCGCAAAGCCTTGTGTTCTGCACTCCCATGTCTCTGACATGGGGCATGTTTTCACATTTGTTGTTTTCATTTTTTTCTGTAGGAAGTTAAGGGTTATGATGTCAGGGATATTTTTGTTGTTGTTCACTGCTTGTTGCGCTTGGCCCTATACATTTCTGTTAAATGATTGGATTAGGTTGACTCCAAATTTCCTGTTAAATGTAAATGTATCTTTATGTGAAAGAAGTTGCATTAATATTGTATAGATGTAGGAATAATTTTCCACTTTTATCTTTCCCGTCTTATGCAAAAATACATATTTGTCTGATTTTAGGAGAATATGTGTTTCCTATTTTCATTTTCTTTTTTCTTAGATGATCAGAACCACCAGGGAGGACAGTGTTTAAGTATTGCCTGGTTCCCTTGTGTTCTCGAGTATACATTTCTGTAGAGCCAGGAATGCTGTACTTTATTGTGGCTTGATTCTTTTATTTTCTGTTTTCTTAATTCCACAGTGCAGTACATAGAGAATGGTTAGCGGTTAGTATGGTGCCACGAAGCCTAGTAGAGCCTGTGAGAAATTGCTGTCCAGCTTAGGTTTGTTTTTCCTCATCGGCTCCTACATGCTGTCCCCAAAACAAGAGCTACTGGTGTGTCTTTTGTGCCTTGGTTCTAGGGACCTTCTGAGTGGCTTTCCTGTTTGTTGTGTCTGATGTGGGTTTTAATATTTGTCACTCGTGCGTTTTTCTGTTTTGGTTTGACTTGCTGTTCTTTATATCCCATCATGTTTTAGTCATCATGTAAGAGTGAGCTTTTCTCTGACCACACTAGTAAGTAGTGCCTCTAAATTTGTGCATGTAGCATATGATCATATGTTCATCAAACCCTTTATTTTTCCTCAGTTCTTACTGTGTGCAGTTTCTGGTGGACAGGAAGGGTCCAATGGAAAGGCCAAATGGCAAGCATACTGTATCTCTAGGGAGATACAAGCCAGGCTCTTCGGGTCCACAGGCTGTCGCTGCGGTGACATTTGATGTTTAGGGGTTGCTGTTCTTTCACGGTCCTTCTGGCACAAATGTAGATGGAGGAGTGTTCATTCCCTGGAATAACACTGATGCAAGGCTGAGCTGTTTTAGCAGATTTAATTAAAGGGCGGGGGTGAGAGGAACACCAAAGGCAGAGGAGCAGAGCACAGAGCAGCAGTTTTGAAGATGTGGTACAGGTTTCACACAGGGTCCCAAACCCTTCCAAGTGGTGTATGGAGTCGAAACAGTTTTATGAGTAATAGTAGACATTGTTTTGTTTTTCTGTTTACATTGGTATGTACACTTGATTGTATATGTATGTGCCCCACAGAAATTTTGAGTGCTAAATCTTTCAGAGGAAAGACTGGAGTCATAGGAAAATTATTTTCCTACGGGTAATTCATTGGAAGAAATTAATTGGAGTCATAGTTTTAGAAATACGTTGATCAGAGTTGGTTGTTTAGTAGTTTATTGTTACAGTTAATGGCCATAAAAATCCTTTTTAGAAGTAGACATACATTTCTCCGTGGGCCCTTGAGACTGTTGCAGTGTATCAAGCAGCAGTGTAGTGAAGCTGGCCAGTTGGCCAGAATCTGAAGCTCACCAGGACTGGACATCAGATTACTGCCTCACTTCAGTTTCTGCAGTCAGAGATTTGCTCTTCAACCAGTCTCCTTCATACCCGTGGACAATATATTTCAAGACCTCTGGTGAATGCCTAAAACCACAGATTGTGTGTGTGTGTGTGTGTGTGTATATATATATATATACACACACACACACACACATACATAGTGGTATATGTACATATATGTAGTATATGTGTACATATCTATACAGATAGTTTTTGCATAGGTACCTGTAAAGTTTAATTTATAAATTAGGTATAGTAAGAGATTAACTGCAATAATAAAGTACTGTGATTATGAAAACATAGTGTAGTGAGTTATTTAAAAATTATGAGTTACTTCTGGAATTTTCCATGTCATATTTTTGAACTGCAGTTGATTGTAGGCAACTGACATTGTGCAAAGGGAAACTGCATGAAGTGAGGGAACCAAGGTATTTCTTTCTTAGAAGTAGCATTTTTGTTAAATTAACCATGGTTCTACAGTCCTTACAAGAACACCTTAGCCAAGGTAATGTGCCAGGATTAAACGGAATAACCTACTAGAATATTAAATGTAGCAGTTGGCCCCTTTAGAAGTGTGTTGGACTTGGGAAACTAAGGCAGGATTACTGTGAGTTTAAGGACAGCCTAGACTTACGTAGTGAGACCTTGTCTCAACCAAAAAAAACCACAAAATGTTGAATTTTTTGCTTCTTATGATCATTTTAGCTGTTTTTAAAGGATTTCACCACACTATTAGATGAATTATCAAGGGTAGTTGTAAGATTCTAATATAAGACATTGCATGTAGTAAATCTGGACTAACTTTATTAACTGCATGATTTTAAGAAGTTTGTTTCCCAAATTTCATCCCATTGTTAAAACAAATGGTGTAAAAGTAGTTATTTTAATGTGCTCAACATTCAGTGAGTGTGTATACGTAAACTCTAGTAATTATAATTAACACTTAACTGGCGCTTATAATCTGCCAGGCAAGGACATTGAGTGGAAAGTATTAGAATAATAACAAACCATGATGAGATTTTCTGCTAACAAATAACAAGTAAATTTCTACTTTAGATAGGATGGTTAGGGAAAGCCTTAAATTGAGTATTACTGTTTTGTCTGGGAAGTGATCATGAACCTATGGAAATTAAATTTTAGAAGATTTTTTTAAAGCTCCCATATGGAACACTTACGTACATTATTAAAAATGAAGAAAATATTTTGAAGTAAAGAAGAAATTCTAAATAAAAATAGTAGTATTATTCCCACCTGCTACATGAATTCCTATTACTAAAAATATTTATAGGCACGAGCCCAGGAAATGAGTGTTTCCTTTCAGTGTTTTGTTAGACATGCCATTGTTTTCATGAACACTTCTATAAAGGCTGAATCAGAAGTGATACATGTGTGTTACCCTCCCAAAATGACATTGTAGGTTTTGGAGATTGTCAAATCTTCCAAGCTAGATCTCTTATTAAGCAGCCCATTACTTGTAAAAATTCATGGGTGTCAGTCTTTTGAATGTCTAGAACAGGTCCCAAAGATTGGGTGTGTGATTAATGAAGAATTACTGTATTAATGCATTTTAAAAACTCTTTGGTAAACAATGTCTGAAAAGAATTGACTGTGGTTTTTCTTCAGCCTCTCCTTTTTCCAAAAAAAAAAAAGACAAGGTGCCAGATAACCACATTAAACTCTTTAATAAAAGTACTAGCATTGGAGACCGTCCTCATGTGTCCAGCATTCTTTATAACAAGCCCTGTTTTCCCGGATAGAAAACTGCAGCTCAGCCGCCTAACTGCACTGGTCCTGATGGCAGAACTGGACTCACACCTTTGAGCTCAGAGTTCTGAGTGTTTTTTCGCATTTTACCCTGGTAGGTGCTACTGTCAAAGAGTTTAATGTGGGGTAGTAGGAGCTGCAGCTGAGAAGCTGGAGGGAGGCTAGATAATCAACTGTGGGCCACAGTCTTGGAGTTGTCATGTTTCTAGGGCGCTCAGGTCATCCTTTATTAAACAAGGAGTTGGTATTTTCTTAACTAGAGAAACTGCTTAGGGCAATGATGTGAAGAGTGTAAGACCAAAGAAGACAGCCAGGGAGCGCTGAGAGAGGAGGGGCAGAGGTCAGAGTCCGGAGAGGGCGCTCAGTGAGTGCTAGTGGGACAGACAAAAGCATTTGAGTTGACTGGGCTGGCAGATGTTTCTAAGTGGACATCTGTGGTTGTTGCCATGAAGCTATGGAATTCAGTGCCTTATTAGTGAAGTTTTTGATTGCAAGAGACAGAAACCAAATACCAAGAAATGTATCAGTTTATGTAACTGTTGTGTAACTGAAAAACTACTGGACGAAGTAGTTTTTAGGTATAGCCACATCCAGCAGCTCAAACAAGGTCAATCAGAACCCAGGCTTACTCTCTGTGTCAGTGTAATTTCTTCTAATTAGCTCCACTCAGACAAGAAACTTAACTCTGGGTTTCCTAAAAAGTGGAACATTGGTAGAACTGGTAGAATGGAGTACATTATACAGGAGATTATTAGCCTACTTGGTCAGTATTCTAAAAGGTTGCTGTCTTCAGTTTTGTGAAGAGAAGTGTGAGGGAAGAACTATATGAAAGTAACAGTGGAGGTGCCAGCAGTAAAGGTTCGGCCTTGGGCTGGTGAGGAAAGGCTTTACAGAAGAGACAAAATAAACGCTGGCCCTGGGAGGATACATACAGCTTCCAGCTGCATTTGCACAGGCATGACACAGCGTGGTGAACTCAGGCCTCTGTAAATAATTTTGAAGTTGGAATTGGTTATGAAGTGTATCTGGAATAATTTTAATATGGTATGGTAAGACACAGAGACATGGAAGTGACTATTACGAACCACATTTTCGTGCTTAGGAACCCTAGAAACAGGAAGTAGAACATACCACCGTAACTACCCAGGGAAGTGCCAGGGCTGGTCGGGAGGCAGAAGAGTCCAGGGAAGTGGGCCTTTACTGTGGCTCTCATGAGGAGGAATGGGTAAGGGGCAGAGGGAGCAGGTGGAGGATTGCCTGGTTCAGTAATCTCGGCAGGCTTGGGGGTATAGGCACTGACCCCAGTTGTCTGATACCCGGTCCCAGAAATACAGGGGAAAGGGTAGTGGAGTGGTGCATAGAAGCTCATAAAGGAATAGATAGAGGGAGGGTATGACTCTGGTTGGTTCACAGATACATGCAAACTGTCATTTGCTACCTCTGAGGATTGACTAGTCTTGGTGGTGGGAATCATTCTCTCTTACTGCTGAGGCTGCAAATGCAAGAACATAAAGAATGCAGAAATAATGTATAGTTAACACACGGGGGGGAAAGGAGCAGGTGGGTAGAGTATATAAGAAATAAGAGAACAGAGACGAAGAGGTCACATCACAGAAGGCCTTGAGACACGCTTGCGCTTGAAAATGGAGTCTTGCAGGGCTTTCTGCAAGCTTTGAGATGCGTAGTGCTGGGTCTGTACCGTACAGCGGTCCCTCTTAGCAGTATAGAGGAAGGCGGACTTGTGGAACATCAGGTCTGGAGTCAGGGAGACCAAGCAGGAGACCAGCGCAGGTGTCTGCGTGAAAGACAGCCAAGGCCAGAGTAACACTGTGCTCACTGGTGTAGGGAGGAGGGGGTAAATGTGAGTGCTCCTTCAGGTGTCTTAGTTCTCCTTTCGGAGTAACTGTGAGCGAGGGGGAACCAACATGTCGCTGATACTCAGGTTTCAGATACGCCACAAGGTGGTAGTGCCACAGCCAGCGCACAAAGTACGGGATAAGAGGTGTTTGATGAAAAAGGTGAACAGTTCAGTCTCGTACCTTGAGGGACTGGTGAACGTGCAGTGCAAGCTGTTTAGCAGATCGTTGACTTTAAGGTTCTGGTACACGTAGTTTTGGTCATAAGAGTATTTTTTCTAAAAGCTTTGCAGTAAAAGAGCGATGGCAAAGCACAGGTAGAACTGGTAACCTGAGAGAGGCCAAGGAGTGGTTTTCCCTGAGGAAGATAAGCGGGGGGGGGGGGGGGG